>CM039585.1:48513392-48625971 GCA_022457205.1 Saccharum spontaneum | reverse complement strand
GGCATTGGTGTCGATCGACTATTTGCTCCTGCTGCATGCCGTGTAGAGCTAGAAGCTAGCTGCGCGCGACTTGCCGACTTCCAGTTCCAGCCGGTTGGATCTCGCTATTTCGGCCTATCAAAATTATGTCTTGCCACTGCTACAACCAGGGTTTTTAAGGGCGGGTCTCAGGGGTTTTTAAGGGCGGGTAGCCCAACCCCTCTTACCAGGGGGCTTTTAAAAATCAGCCCACTGTAAGGGCGGTTGAGCAAACCGCCCTTACAAATGACATTTGTAAGGGCGGTTGGATCACGAACCCCTCTTACAAATGCATTTGTAAGAGGGGTTCGTGATCCAACCGCCCTTACAAATGGCATTTGTAAGGGGGTTGATGATTCAACCACCCCTACAGTGGGTTTTTCAGGAAAAAAAATATAATTTAAATTCAAATCTGACCACATGATATAATATATAATTCAAATTCAATTTCAAATCTAACCACAAGAGCCATTATATAGTCATAATTCACAAGTACCATCACAAGTAGCCATAATCCGTACGAACCACAATTACATGCCATAATTCAAAGTCCTTTAGTCCATACAAACCACAATTACATGCCATAATTCAAAGTCTTTTAGTCCATACAAACCACAAGTACCATCACAAGTCCATTATAAAGCCATAATTCAAAAGTTCAAAGAGTTCGAGAAGCTCAAACCATTCAATGGCCTAGTTGAAGTCTGTGAGTCTCACGAAGGTGTTGGAAGACAATATTACTACCTAAGTCAGAATCTGGGTCATGGTAGTCGCCTCTGTAATCGACAATCTGGTCAATGATGAAGCCGCAAAGGTCGCCGACGAGCTCTAAGAGTTGGTCATCCTTGTATGGACTCCTTATCTTGTTTTTTTCTTCTTTCCACTACAACAGAACAAGTTTAGGTCTAGTATTTCATAACAAGAAGCTAAGATTCCATACTAGGGTCAAAGAGGTTCAAATTTACCAGCTCGGGGTGTCTCCTATAGGCAAGACTGTTACTCATCACAGAACACACGTAATATCCACAATGTAGACTATTAGGCCTCTGCTTGGGACCCTGTATATTTCGTATATTAAAATGTTAAGTAATGTTATTGACAAACCGTGTAATGGAGTGTACCAATATAAGTTACACTTACCGCCAATAGAGTTTTGATTCGCAATTTGTCCTTAAATTGTGGATCATGCACTCCTTTATGTTCGTTGACATAGTGCCTGAATGCCCTGTTCGAAGGATTTTAGCAAATGCAACTTGTTACTATCCAAAAGGCGAAGTTTACAAGTATATATGCAAACATATAAGTTAATGAGGATTGTCGATATTTATACGTCTTGAGAATCGCTGTGAAGTCCATGTATGTCTGAGGCTCAAAATCTGCTGAATCAAAGACATATGCCATGTTGTTCCCGAGATCGACGCCAAAAGAATCCAGTGATTGCTGCACGAATTTAATCAAAGAAGAAACAGATAATCCCTCTTGCATCGAACTATATATATCAAACAAAATTGTATTTAGGTATAGAGTCGAGCTTACCGGAAGTAGTATGGTGCCCATATGGTTTTGTTATGCTCGAGATTCTTAAAAAATCGGGCAATCCGTGCCGCAACCTTGATGGCCGCTCTATATATCTTATCCTTCCGAATGACCTCTTTCTCCTTAACGGTCTTCCCATCTTTTAGTTCCTCGTGATTCCGAGGCCAGTACTCGGGGTAATTAAATTTTGCTGATGATATATAATAAGGGTCTATATACCCGACACTTAGACTTGGCGTCTTCTTGACATTATGTGCTTGCATTCTACAAATCACGATGTGGGTTAGTTATCAATAAATCCAAACATTACATTGATATCATATCGAGAGGGCAAGGACTTACAGGCACCACACGCGAACTAGATTAAGTTCCATGGATCCGAGGTGAAAGCATGTCTGGATGTCATCGAAGTCAAATAATAGTGCCCCAGGTGGGCCTCCAAATGTGCCTTTAGGCCAGCATGCTTTTATCTCGTTTAGTCTCGTCGCCTGGGCACGCAAGTACCAATCATGGAACCTTCTCATTCCAAGTGGCATGAGCGACATCATTCGGTTTGGTAGGAAGGGCTTGCCTCTTTTATATTCCTTTGGGCAATCCTCTGTCCAATTGATGTCCTCGACATTTGGATACTTCTTAAACGATTGGTGGAGTTTTCTAGTGTTAGGCGGCTCATTAGCACGTGCGTAGAGATCTTTAACTTGGTTCTCAGGCTTGAACTTGTCACGAGAATACCACTTGTCAATCATCGGGACGTTTGGCATACCAATAAAAGCTGGCCTTATATGGTAGGGATGCTTCGCTCGGACTTCCCATTCAGCCGCGCCCTCATCTTCTTTTTCGGAAGGCAGTCCTCGTTTACGTATCGGCTGCGCCTGTTGAGGAGGCTCTGGCATGTCACGAGCCACTTGCTCGGTATGAGTAGTTGGAGAACGTTGTGGCACCTCATCATGCCCTTGCTCGGTATGACGAGCTGGAGAAGCATGTGGCTTGTCAGTCAAGAGCTTGCTAGGAGTTGGGGAAGAATGTGGCACCTCATCATGCTCTTGCTCGGTATGACGAGCTGGAGAAGTATGTGGCATGCTAGGAGTCGGGGAAGAATGTGGCACCTCATCATGCTCTTGCTCGGTATGACGAGCTGGAGAAGTATGTGGCATGCTAGGAGTCGGGGAAGAATGTGGCGTATGAGGCATGTGGTCGTCACGAGCCGGTGAATATACCCCCCCCCCGTCCTCAACAACTCGCTCCAGATGCACGTCGCTCGGAGTTGGTGAAGAAACATTCAATATAATGTCCTTTTTGTGCCAGAGGATGAACTGTTTCATGACTTCTCCAAGATGAACAAGCCCCTCTTGAGTTGGGTGATCTATCTTATGCCTCATGTACTCGGGCTTCACGGTATGCACCTCGACCCTAGTGTAGTCCTGCGGGAGTTCACGATGATGGCAAAGGCCGAATGGAGGATGTGCCACACCCGTTGCCACCTCAAGCATCGTGTCCCCCTGCCCATTGGAACCAATAGGGTGCAACTAGTTGGCTCCCGTATGCGATCGACGGCGGTTGTGGTTGCATTGGAACCTTGGCTGCTAGGAACATCCGGAGGGCTACCAATTACAGCCAGCTCTCCCAGTGGTGCCATTTGTGTCCGCGGCTCCAAAGACAGACCTTGCTCTGAAAGCACCTTCTCAACTATAGCCTTCACGTGGACCTCAAGGTCGGCTTTTCGGCATCTGTCATGTTTCTTGTACATGTTGTCCTCTTTGAATCCTTTCTTCCAGGTTGTCAACTTCCCTAGCCCCCTGGTGCGGCCTGGGTGCTCAGGGTTGCCCAAGCCAAAGCTCAACTCGTCCCTCTCTCTAGAAGGAATGAATGTGCCGTTCTCCGTGTCTTCAACATATTTTAGTATCTGTGATACTGCCTGTTCGGTCTCTGGCTCAGCAAACTTGAGGTCGGAGGAATCCACACTCCTTGAATATATCCATTGCTTCAAACGTGGCCTCAAATTCTTCACTTTCTTTTTCTTTGGATCATCAGAAGCTTCGGCCAACTCATCCATCTTCCTAAACACGTCTTGCTTGCCCTGGTAGCCACCGGGGCCTAGGCGAGGGTGGTGTTTGTTCTTCTTCGCCTGCTGTCTATTACGTTGACTGATGGCCACTGCTTCAGGTGAAGTCTTCTCAGCCACGAGCTGCGCCCATTGATTATGAGTTATGTTGCCAAACTCGTGGAATGGAGTTAACCCCCTCTGGATAAACCTCCTATTTAGATCCGACCTCCAACGTTGGAAGGCATGGCCCATTATCTTGTAAGCATGTTTTCTTACGAGTTCATGCTTTCCCTCTGGCAACCTGAAATTGACCATCAACCATTTATCCCATATCTTGTTCTTGTCTTCCAAAGGTACGCCTTGTTTGCCAGTCCAGAAACGGATTGCTGGGTTCAGTTGATCTCTTACTTTTGCCCCGATCGCATTACGCCATCGGCTGATGTACTCTCGTGGCTCTAGGATCTGCCCTTCTTCCCCGACTCTCGTTATCACATAACATGTATCCTTATCTGGATATTGGTTTGCCATTCTCTTCCCACGTCCCCTCTTTGGTTGGGTAGTCGAGGTCGTGGTTGTGCCTTGAGGCTGTGGAGCAGAGACTACAATGTTAGTCTCTGTGGCTGTTGCCTCTTCCCTCCTTTCCTGTCCGGCTTGTTCGGCATAACGTGCCGGACGCCGACGTCGTCTTTTCGAAGGTCTAATAGGGACCTACATATACGACAGGTCAAAAGCGTTAGCAGAGGTAATAGAGCCAAAGCCTTAGACAATTTCACTGGCTACAAAGGCTCCATCCATACCTCATCGTCCGGGTTGAAATCCAGGTCCAACGTATCCTCCGTTGGCTTCCGTCTAGGTGGTTGTGGGTGAGGATCCTCGGGGCTTTCATATCCACCGATGAGTCCTCGTCATCATCTTCTTCTTCGCCTTCATCAACCTCTCCTCTTCCCTATGCTCTTTCTTGCTCCTCGTCACACTGGTCTTGAGTAAGAATCAGATCTACATCATTTTCTAACTCGCCGTCGAACTGCTCCTGAGTAAGCTAGTCCTCTAGCTCTTGCCTTTCATGGGTTGGCTGATCAGAATTTCTGGGGCCTCGGGCTGCACTGTCTGCTTTCCTCGACATTTTGTGCTTTGTTCTAACAGATGGAAGAAATCAAAAGGGTTGTAGTTGCAATTGTAGTTGTAGTACTAGTAGTACTAGTAGTAGTAGTAGTAGTAGTAGTAGTAGGTAGAAGTAGTACTAGTAGTAGTAGAACTAGTCTATATCCAATATATCTGAAAAAATAGGTAGTAGAAGTAGTAGAGGCCTCAGAAACATGTCAATCATCATTTGATCATGAACTTGGAGCATAAAGGCATCATAGCAGAGAAGAGAGGAGAAGATAATGTAAGAGCAGCTGGTAATGATGCCAAGTTCCTCATAAGTTATGGATCATCAGCTCATATTTCCATAAAATGAATGGACTTTGACAATTTCATCATCGGCAAAAAAACGGACAGGAGAGGAGAGGGGAGAGTTGGCACAAAAAAAAGCAACAGCTGCTTACCAATCATACATAGAGGTGTCAAAAAAAGCGGCTGCTGCTTCCCAAACATAGAGGATAGAAAGGTGGCAAAAACAACAACAGTTTAGGCATCATTTGATCATGAACTTGGAGCATAACAATATATCCCAAAAAACCCAAGTAGTAGTAGTGGCCTCAGAAACATGTCTAGCATCATTTGATCATGAACTTAGAGCATCAAGGCATCAAAACAGATAACAGAAGAGAAGGGACTGTAGGATTGGCCGGTAATGATGCCAAGTTCCTCACAAGTTATGGATCATCAGCTCTTATTCTAAAATAATGTATATAATTGGATAATTTCATCATCGGCAAAACAAAGGATGATACTTATAGTGACCTGCATAACAAGTGGTGGAGAGAAAGAGATAATAAGCAGAAAGCGTACAAGTGTATACTCATCATTTTCATATGGCTCAAGGTTATGTATCCCTATGAACAAATTTTACATCAGAAAAGTGTAATATGAGTCATGCCTTCTGAATTTTTAAGATCCCTCACGACAGGGGATCAGACATGCAATCCTCTGGAAAGGGGAGGAGCCTGACAAGGTTAGCTGTGGGCATTGCCTAATCGGGAAGAGGTGGTTTGGGCATCTTATATCTAGAATGTTTCGGAAAGGCTTTAAGATTAAGTTAGATTAGATGTGGCTCAGGTGGAAAAACAATGAAAGAACTTGGTCTGGACTAGACATCCCTTGTGAGTTGTGACAAGACAGATAGGGACCTGTTTCATGCTTCAATTTTGGTCACGCCAGGGAAGGGGAATATGGCTCTGTTCTGGTTCTCAAGTTGGATTGAAGGAAGCGCCCCTAGAAACAATGCCCCTTTGCAATTCGAAAAGGAAAGCACGATAAAATCTTGGTGAAAAATGCCTAAAAAACAACCATTGAGTCGGGCACACGCTGCCAATTTCAACACCAGCAGACACAAGAATCTGTATTCTCATTGTGTTCTCATTGTGTTGGTGACTTGACGTCCTGTACAGCCACACAAGACTAGATTTTCCAGATATTGACGGAATTAGGGAACAGCATGCACAAGATTCTTTACCATTTAGTCTTAAGAAACTTGTAAGAAAGTGCATCAAAAATATCATAGGGCTTCTTAATGTTGATTTTAGATGAGAGGAAATACATGCCAAGCTTTATATAATCAGCTCAAAATTCTGCACACAAGGTCCAATGTTTATCCAAACCTTATCTTTCCATTTGGATTGATGAAAATGAGCTCCATGCAAAAGCAAAATACATGATGACTTTACCATGACCTAGTAGCGCTGGGACAAGCCTTTCCTTACATTACCACTGAACTTTTTTTCCTTTTTTTTGGAGAAGATTTTCCCATTAAAACTAGGATAAGAAAATATATACAGAACAATCATAGGATTTTATGGTAATAGGGGCCGGGATACACGCTAGTGGCGAGCATGGAGAGGAAGAACCCGTCATACCTGCACGAGGCGCGCACGAGGAGTTGCGGGCGACGGCGGGCGGCAGCGGGAAGCCTGGCAGACGAGGCGGCCCTTCTGGACCTCCGAAGGAGAGCGGAGGAACCGAGGAGGAGAGCGACGGCCCTTCTGGATGCGGCGGTGCCGAAGACGGAGGTCTGAGGGAGGGGAGAGCGACGACCCTTCTGGATGCGGAGGAACCGAGGAGGAGAGCGACGGCCGGGAATGGGAAGGAAACCCTAGCCGCCCGGTGCCGAAGACGGAGGTCAGAGAAAGATGGGGCGGCAGGGTCAGGGAGGGTGAGGGAGGGGGAAGGATGCGGCGGCGGAGGTCTGAGGGAGGGGAGGCGGCGACGTACGGCGCCGTGGACTCATTTGGGCAGCCTGCCGGCGTCACCGGTGAGTCATTTCGCCCAGGACTTAGCCGCTGGTGAGGGAGACGGCATCATTTCGCATATATACATAGGGGATTTGTAAGGGCGGGTGCAGATGGAACCGCCCCTGTAGTTTCATTTGTAGGGGCGGTTCCTAATTAACCCGCCCCTAAAAATAGTTTTTTAAAAAAATAGTAAATCAAAATCTATTTGTAAAAATAGATTTATATAAGTTTAAAATCCTATAAAAAATATAAAAAGTTTTCATTATCTTACAAATTTTTACGTAATCATTTGAAATTTTGTTTGCACCAAAATATTTTACGTAATGAGATGAACAAAATAAGACCCCACTTACCTATATTTTTAAAAAACTTATTTTAGTAGCAATTTATGTGTATAAATATGCTAGGAGACTTATTAATACATAAATTGCTATAAAAAAATTCTTGAGTTTACTAAACTTATTTTAGTAGCAAAACTTATTTTAGTAGCAATTTAGTAGCAAAATATTTTAAAACATGTGACTTGAGTTTACTAAAACTTTTCCAAATGTCATATAGATTACTTTTTCATTTGACAAAGTGTTAGGAAAGTGTAGTTCTAAATTGACTAGTGTTAACTAACACATAAATAAATGTAGTCTCTCACACAGCACCGAAATATAGTCTCACACACATACATAAATGTAGTCTCACACACATACACAAATGTAGTCTCAACACACTCTTACACAAATATAGTCTCACACACTTATACAAACTAGCTAGGCCCCGCCGCAACAACTTTCCCCTTTCCACCTTTTCGTTCCCATGGCAATATGTCTTTGGGTAGGTTCTTTTCCACCGCACTGATCTTTGTACTAAAGTCTATGAATAGTGGCATCTCTTTGTAGTCATTGTAAGATTCCTCATCATCCACGCCATCAACTCCGATAATGTGTTGTTTTCCGGAGATAGCCACATGCATTGTCTTCTTCTTCGGGGGGCGGTTACTTAGCGGGTCAGCCATGTAGAAAACTTGTGCGACACGAGAAGCGAGCACCCAAGGGTCATCTGGGTAACCTACATTGTGGAGGTCCATGACTGTCAACCCGATCTCATTGACATGATATTGCTTGATCCAGCAACATCGAAATAGTGCCACCTTTAGATCAGTTCCATAGTCAAGCTCCCATATATCTTCAATTATGCCAAAGTACGGGACCTTTCGCCCATGTTCGTCTTCCGCCTCATATCGAACGCCACTATTTTGGTTCACACTTTTACAATCCTTTGTGTGGGTATAGAATGTGTACCCATTGATTTCGTAAGCATTCCAAGACGTCACTTGTCTTGATGGCCCCGCCGCCATACGACTAACGGCAATAGAATCATCACTTTCTCCAGGCGGTATGTTCTGATCCCTCAACCATTCAGTGAGGCGTCGCCTATGCTGTTTCATGACCCAGTCATTTGAACGACCGTTCCTCTCCTCCATAATGATAGATAAGTGTTCGTCAACGTATGGTTGCATTAGTTTTGTGCTCTGCAAGACACAGCAATGCGCCCGACTAGTTTCTTCGTATTCCCTATCGATGAACATTTTTCTACCACTTGTGCCCTTCCCGGCCAGCCTACCCTTGTAACGAGAATCTGGATTGCCAATCCCTCTCTGTACTTTCAGGTACTCTTGACAACACTCGATGACTTCTTCGGTACTGTAACCCTCAATCATGGATCCCTCTGGGTATGCTCGATTATGCACGTATCGGCTTAGGACCGACATGAACCGCTCATAGGACCACATTTCATGCAAGTAGCAAGGGCCCAACACCTCTATCTGATGAACTATGTGAATCATGAGATGTTCCATTATATCAAAAAAAAGCAGGCGGTAGACACATCTCAAGTTGGTTCTGGGTCTCCACTACGAAATCATGTAGGTCTCTCAGCTCTTCCCTAAGAAACTTCTTCTGTGAGATCTTTGAAAAGAAGTAGCACATGCGGGTGATAGCCATCTTCAGGAACTCTGGCTTTATAACCCTAATGACAATTGGTAGGTACACTGTCAGCATCATATGACAATCGTGAGCCTTGCAGTAGTGAAATGATAGGTCCTTCATCGACACTAGCTTCTTTGGGTTCGCCGAAAACCCAGTCGGGACTTTTGATCCCCCTCACGGATGTGAGTAAAGCTCTCCTCTCTTCTATGTCTAGGTTGTAGCTAGCTGGGGGCAGAGTGTACTTTCCATTTTCTTGAAGTATGGGGTGAAGCTCTGGCATCACGTGTAGCTGCTCCATGTCCCTCCGTGCTTTTAGACCATCCTTTGACTTGGCTGTGTCCATCAAGGTACCGATGAGACTCTCGAAGACATTCTTCTGCACGTGCATAGCATCAATGGCATGGGGGATCACCAATTCTGGCCAATAAGGCAGATATCGAAAGAAGATCGATTGTTTCTTAAAAGGTATGCCTTCGATAGGAGGTGTGCTTCTATCTCTGATCGTTCCATCTGGATTCTTCTTCCCATAGACGATCTGTATAGTTTTCACCATTTTGAACACATATTGTCCATTATGTCGTCTCTCTGGAGGGGGTTCATCCTCCGGGATGTCGCCATAGTATCTTAAGTACAATTTGCTGCGGTACTTGTGATCCATCTTTAAGAAGCGACGGTTCCTTAGGTAAACAACCTTCTTAGATCCATCTAGGTACACCCATTTAGTATCATCCAAACAAACTAAGCATCCCATCTTGCCTTTGATCTGTCCAGACATGGCAAACAACGCGGGGTGATCGTTGATAGTCACAAATATTATTGCCCTTAATGTGAAGTCCTCCTGTCGGAACGCATCGTACATTGGCTCCCCAACCCTCCATAGTCTCTCGAATTCTTCCATCACAGGCTCGAGGAACACGTCTATATCAATGCCTGGTTGTTTAGGGCCAGAAATAAGAACGGTGAGGAAAAGGTACTTTCTCTTCTGACTCAACCATGTCGGGATGTTGTACATGGTCAGGATCACTGGCCAAGTGCTGTGGTCGGTCATCCTCTCATTGAAGGGATTCATTCCATCGGTGCTCAAGGCGAACCGTACATTCCTTGGGTCTGAGCTGAATAGTTTATTGTTATCATCAAAGTCTTGCCACTGACTACCATCGGCCGGGTGTGCGATCACATCATCATCGACCTTGTGCTCATCGTCCCACCATGTCATGAGCGCGGCTTCCTTAGGATTCATGAAGATACGCCTCAAGCGGTCGGTCACTGGCAGGTACCACAAGACCAAGGCAGAAACTTTTCTCTTCTTTGCATCATTGCCTAATGGAGTATCATCTGGGGGTTGAGATTCTTGTACCGCCTTTTTCGCACCCTTCTTATTTCTCTTGCTCCCCGTGGAGGCTTCTTCACCACTATAAAGGTCGTTGTCCTTGTACCGGCTGGCCCCACACCGAGGACATCTGTTCAAATCTTTGAACGTTTTGCCACGAAAAAGGATACAGTGGTTGGGGCATGCATCTATTTTTTCAACACCCATTGTCAATGGACTTATAACCTTCTTCGCATAGTATGTGTTGGCGGGAACTAAGTTTGGCTGTGGCAGCACCAATGATAGGAGATGCAATAGATCATTGAAACTACAGTCAGACCAGCCGTACTTAGCCTTCAGGATGAATAGCTCAAGCACAAAACGGAGCAGTGTCCATTGTGTCGAACAACCCTTCTCAACACCATACACAGTCTCCTTCGACGCTGTTTTTACCCTCTCTAGATTTTCTAGACCTTTCTTCTGTAGCAATATTTCTGGTCCAAGTGCCCGAATCATGTCCTCTAAATTGTCACCATTGTCTTCATCCCCCTCACGTGCTCCGCCATCAGCGGTGGCACCACCAGCATCATTAGCACCTTGTTCGTTGCCAAAGTGACCACCTTGTTCATTGCCACAGTCATAAAACATTTCTTCATCATCCTCGAGTGTGTATTGGTGCAGATACCTTAGGGTGGTGGCATCTTCTTGTCGATCAATAATGTTGCTGTCATCAACAACCGTTGTTTCACCATGATGAATCCACACGGTGTAGCCCGGAATAAACCCTCCCATAATCAGATGTTCTTTGATGGTATCCACATCTCTAAATGCCATAAGGTTCTTGCAATCGTTGCAGGGACAAATAATTGTATCCTTATTATATTTCAACGTTGATGCATGCTTCTTTGCGGCTTCAATAAATTTGTCCACCTCTTCACGGAAACCTTCATCGATCCTTGACAAACCATACATCCAAGAGTTCCTGTACTCCATCTTTTAAAAACAAAACAAAAAAACACAGGAAACAAATCATATTAAACATACACGAAACTAGGGTGTAATCTCCCCTAAAATCAAGCAAGAGCGACTAAATAGAGGGTGTCAGCTCATTTCTCTAACTAATGTACACTAATAGCATCAAAACTAGGGTCTAATTAGCTCTACTATATACAAAGCTCAAACATCATGGAAGAAAGAGAGAAAGCAAAACTTTAATTTACTCACTAACAAACCACTAATAAAGAGTGAGCTCATTTTTCTAACTAATAGTTGTTAGTAACAATTATTTTTGATAATTATTAGCAACAATTATTTTTGATAATTATTAGCAACAATTATTTTTGATAATTATTAGCAACAATTATTTTTGATAATTATTAGCAACAATTTTTTATAATTATTAGCAACCATTATTAGCAACTTTTTTTGATAATTATTAGCAACAATATATACAAAATGGTTAAAATATAACATTTTATAAACAACAATTACCAACGATTATTATTTTACCAACATCCTTTCATGCCAACCCTATTCTAACTTCATGAAATATAAATTACAAAATAAAAAAGGAAACCCTAGATCTAGAACAAGGGTGCAAGCTCAAATCTCTAATTAGAGTGCAAATCTCCACTAAAATCAAGCAAGATCAACTAATTGAGGGTGCAAGCTCAAATCTCTAACTAATCTACACTAATACCTTCAATACTAAGCTCTAATTTGCTCCACACAAAGCTCAAGCACCATGGAAGAGAGAGAAAATAAAACTCTAATTTCCTCACTAACCAACCATTAAAACTTGCATTAAAGGGTTGGAATAGTATTTTCTTACCTTCTACAAGCTCCCCACCAAAGGAATTGAGCTCAAAACCTCCCCCTTAGTAGAGCAATTTTTTGGGAGGAGCCCAAGGCCTCCCAACCTTTTTTTGAGTGAAAGAGTGAATGGCTCGAGGAGGAAGAAGATGGGGGCAGCCACTTATTCCTACAGACCACTGTAGGGGCGGTTCAATCACGAACCCCCCTACAAATGCCCACAGTAAGGGGGGTTGGTGATCCAACCGCCCTTACAAATAGCAGCCATTTGTAAGGGCGGTTGGATCACCAACCCCCCTTACTGTGGCATTTATAAGGGCGGTTCAGGACTCTTTGTATAGCCAGCCCACTGTAAGGGGGGTTGGATTGTCAACCCCTCTTACAGTGAAATGGCTGTGGCTCTTACAAACCGTTTTTGTAGTAGTGGAAAATGCATATTATGAAATTGCCACCTGTGGAAATTTCTGATGAAGCCGTCTCATGTAAATTAAACCTACTTGTGCATTTGCATCGGGAGAATGTACATTCATTTCTCAATGAGCAACTTACTGTAGACGGTACCATTTTTACAGTCGGGTGGTGTTACAAACCTACTATACAAACTTTATTTCTACCGTCTGATCCGTTTGTTCAAGCAAACTGACTATATGTATTTGTACCATGGGTTTATATTGATAGATAGTACAAAAATGCATTTAAACTGTTATTAATTGCCTTGCCTTCTTGTAGGAATAGTTATTTTTCTACTACGTTGAGCTGCAGTCTATCCAAAAACTACCGTATGTAGTAAACAAGGTCCTAAATTGACTGTACTAGCCATTTCTACGGTAGTAGGAGCACAGAGTGCACGGAGGAAGCGGAGTGCAGCCGCGGGAAGAGCAATGTAGTGTAGGAGGACAAGGAAGGAGGAGAGGGAGAATGATTCGCACACTCAAGAGATAAGCAAGCGGCGGATCGAAGCTGGTTTTGCCCAGTTCGGGTTTAGAACAAAGTTCCAGAATATTTTCAGAGACCCAAAGTTTGTAGCACACTACTACAAAAACGGTTTGTAAGAGCCACAGCCATTTCACTGTAAGAGGGGTTGACGATCCAACCCCCCTTACAGTGGGCTGGCTATACAAAGAGTCCTGAACCGCCCTTATAAATGCCACAGTAAGGGGGTTGGTGATCCAACCGCCCTTACAAATAGCTATTTGTAAGGGCGGTTGGATCACCAACCCCCTTACTGTGGGCATTTGTAGGGGGGTTCGTGATTGAACCGCCCCTACAGTGGTCTGTAGGAATAAGTGGCTGCCCCCATCTTCTTCCTCCTCGAGCCATTCACTCTTCCACTCAAAAAAAGGTTGGGAGGCCTTGGGCTCCTCCCAAAAAATTGCTCTACTAAGGGGGGAGGTTTTGAGCTCAATTCCTTTGGTGGGGAGCTTGTAGAAGGTAAGAAAATACTATTTCAACTCTTTAATGCAAGTTTTAATGGTTGGTTAGTGAGGAAATTAGAGTTTTATTTTCTCTCTCTTCCATGGTGCTTGAGCTTTGTGTGGAGCAAATTAGAGCTTAGTATTGAAGGTATTAGTGTAGATTAGTTAGAGATTTGAGCTTGCACCCTCAATTAGTTGATCTTGCTTGATTTTAGTGGAGATTTGCACTCTAATTAGAGATTTGAGCTTGCACCCTTGTTCTAGATCTAGGGTTTCCTTTTTTATTTTGTAATTTATATTTCATGAAGTTAGAATAGGGTTGGCATGAAAGGATGTTGGTAAAATAATAATCGTTGGTAATTGTTGTTTATAAAATGTTATATTTTAACCATTTTGTATATATTGTTGCTAATAATTGTCAAAAAAAGTTGCTAATAATGGTTGCTAATAATTATAAAAAATTGTTGCTAATAATTATCAAAAATAATTGTTGCTAATAATTATCAAAAATAATTGTTGCTAATAATTATCAAAAATAATTGTTGCTAATAATTATCAAAAATAATTGTTACTAACAACTATTAGTTAGAAAAATGAGCTCACTCTTTATTAGTGGTTTGTTAGTGAGTAAATTAAAGTTTTGCTTTCTCTCTTTCTTCCATGATGTTTGAGCTTTGTATATAGTAGAGCTAATTAGACCCTAGTTTTGATGCTATTAGTGTACATTAGTTAGAGAAATGAGCTGACACCCTCTATTTAGTCGCTCTTGCTTGATTTTAGGGGAGATTACACCCTAGTTTCGTGTATGTTTAATATGATTTGTTTCCTGTGTTTTTTTGTTTTGTTTTTAAAAGATGGAGTACAGGAACTCTTGGATGTATGGTTTGTCAAGGATCGATGAAGGTTTCCGTGAAGAGGTGGACAAATTTATTGAAGCCGCAAAGAAGCATGCATCAACGTTGAAATATAATAAGGATACAATTATTTGTCCCTGCAAAGATTGCAAGAACCTTATGGCATTTAGAGATGTGGATACCATCAAAGAACATCTGATTATGGGAGGGTTTATTCCGGGCTACACCGTGTGGATTCATCATGGTGAAACAACGGTTGTTGATGACAGCAACATTATTGATCGACAAGAAGATGCCACCACCCTAAGGTATCTGCACCAATACACACTCGAGGATGATGAAGAAATGTTTTATGACTGTGGCAATGAACAAGGTGGTCACTTTGGCAACGAACAAGGTGCTAATGATGCTGGTGGTGCCACCGCTGATGGCGGAGCACGTGAGGGGGATGAAGACAATGGTGACAATTTAGAGGACATGATTCGGGCACTTGGACCAGAAATATTGCTACAGAAGAAAGGTCTAGAAAATCTAGAGAGGGTAAAAACAGCGTCGAAGGAGACTGTGTATGGTGTTGAGAAGGGTTGTTCGACACAATGGACACTGCTCCGTTTTGTGCTTGAGCTATTCATCCTGAAGGCTAAGTACGGCTGGTCTGACTGTAGTTTCAATGATCTATTGCATCTCCTATCATTGGTGCTGCCACAGCCAAACTTAGTTCCCGCCAACACATACTATGCGAAGAAGGTTATAAGTCCATTGACAATGGGTGTTGAAAAAATAGATGCATGCCCCAACCACTGTATCCTTTTTCGTGGCAAAACGTTCAAAGATTTGAACAGATGTCCTCGGTGTGGGGCCAGCCGGTACAAGGACAACGACCTTTATAGTGGCGAAGAAGCCTCCACGGGGAGCAAGAGAAATAAGAAGGGTGCGAAAAAGGCGGTACAAGAATCTCAACCCCCAGATGATACTCCATTAGGCAATGATGCAAAGAAGAGAAAAGTTTCTGCCTTGGTCTTGTGGTACCTGCCAGTGACCGACCGCTTGAGGCGTATCTTCATGAATCCTAAGGAAGCCGCGCTCATGACATGGTGGGACGATGAGCGCAAGGTCGATGATGATGTGATCGCACACCCGGCCGATGGTAGTCAGTGGCAAGACTTTGATGATAACAATAAACTATTCAGCTCAGACCCAAGGAATGTACGGTTCGCCTTGAGCACCGATGGAATGAATCCCTTCAATGAGAGGATGACCGACCACAGCACTTGGACAGTGATCCTGACCATGTACAACATCCCGACATGGTTGAGTCAGAAGAGAAAGTACCTTTTCCTCACCGTTCTTATTTCTGGCCCTAAACAACCAGGCATTGATATAGACGTGTTCCTCGAGCCTGTGATGGAAGAATTCGAGAGACTATGGAGGGTTGGGGAGCCAATGTACGATGCGTTCCGACAGGAGGACTTCACATTAAGGGCAATAATATTTGTGACTATCAACGATCACCCCGCGTTGTTTGCCATGTCTGGACAGATCAAAGGCAAGATGGGATGCTTAGTTTGTTTGGATGATACTAAATGGGTGTACCTAGATGGATCTAAGAAGGTTGTTTACCTAAGGAATCGTCGCTTCTTAAAGATGGATCACAAGTACCGCAGCAAATTGTACTTAAGATACTATGGCAACATCCCGGAGGATGAACCCCCTCCAGAGAGACGACATAATGGACAATATGTGTTCAAAATGGTGAAAACTATACAGATCGTCTATGGGAAGAAGAATCTAGATGGAACGATCAGAGATAGAAGCACACCTCCTATCGAAGGCATACCTTTTAAGAAACAATCGATCTTCTTTCGATATCTGCCTTATTGGCCAGAATTGGCGATCCCCCATGCCATTGATGCTATGCACGTGCAGAAGAATGTCTTCGAGAGTCTCATCGGTACCTTGATGGACACAGCCAAGTCAAAGGATGGTCTGAAAGCACGGAGGGACATGGAGCAGCTACACATGATGCCAGAGCTTCACCCCATACTTCAAGAAAATGGAAAGTACACTCTGCCCCCAGCTAGCTACAACCTAGACATAGAAGAGAGGAGAGCTTTACTCACATCCGTGAGGGGGATCAAAGTCCCGACTGGGTTTTCGGCGAACCCAAAGAAGCTAGTGTCGATGAAGGACCTATCATTTCACTACTGCAAGGCTCACGATTGTCATATGATGCTGACAGTGTACCTACCAATTGTCATTAGGGTTATAAAGCCAGAGTTCCTGAAGATGGCTATCACCCGCATGTGCTACTTCTTTTCAAAGATCTCACAGAAGAAGTTTCTTAGGGAAGAGCTGAGAGACCTACATGATTTCGTAGTGGAGACCCAGAACCAACTTGAGATGTGTCTACCGCCTGCTTTTTTTGATATAATGGAACATCTCATGATTCACATAGTTCATCAGATAGAGGTGTTGGGCCCTTGCTACTTGCATGAAATGTGGTCCTATGAGCGGTTCATGTCGGTCCTAAGCCGATACGTGCATAGTCGAGCATACCCAGAGGGATCCATGATTGAGGGTTACAGTACCGAAGAAGTCATCGAGTGTTGTCAAGAGTACCTGAAAGTACAGAGAGGGATTGGCAATCCAGATTCTCGTTACAAGGGTAGGCTGGCCGGGAAGGGCACAAGTGGTAGAAAAATGTTCATCGATAGGGAATACGAAGAAACTAGTCGGGCGCATTGCTGTGTCTTGCAGAGCACAAAACTAATGCAACCATACGTTGACGAACACTTATCTATCATTATGGAGGAGAGGAACGGTCGTTCAAATGACTGGGTCATGAAACAGCATAGGCGACGCCTCACTGAATGGTTGAGGGATCAGAACATACCGCCTGGAGAAAGTGATGATTCTATTGCCGTTAGTCGTATGGCGGCGGGGCCATCAAGACAAGTGACGTCTTGGAATGCTTACGAAATCAATGGGTACACATTCTATACCCACACAAAGGATTGTAAAAGTGTGAACCAAAATAGTGGCGTTCGATATGAGGCGGAAGACGAACATGGGCGAAAGGTCCCGTACTTTGGCATAATTGAAGATATATGGGAGCTTGACTATGGAACTGATCTAAAGGTGGCACTATTTTGATGTCGCTGGATCAAGCAATATCATGTCAATGAGATCGGGTTGACAGTCATGGACCTCCACAATGTAGGTTACCCAGATGACCCTTGGGTGCTCGCTTCTCGTGTCGCACAAGTTTTCTACATGGCTGACCCGCTAAGTAACCGCCCCCCGAAGAAGAAGACAATGCATGTGGCTATCTCCGGAAAACAACACATTATCGGAGTTGATGGCGTGGATGATGAGGAATCTTACAATGACTACAAAGAGATGCCACTATTCATAGACTTTAGTACAAAGATCAGTGCGGTGGAAAAGAACCTACCCAAAGACATATTGCCATGGGAACGAAAAGGTGGAAAGGGGAAAGTTGTTGCGGCGGGGCCTAGCTAGTTTGTATAAGTGTGTGAGACTATATTTGTGTAAGAGTGTGTTGAGACTACATTTGTGTATGTGTGTGAGACTACATTTATGTATGTGTGTGAGACTATATTTCGGTGCTGTGTGAGAGACTACATTTATTTATGTGTTAGTTAACACTAGTCAATTTAGAACTACACTTTCCTAACACTTTGTCAAATGAAAAAGTAATCTATATGACATTTGGAAAAGTTTTAGTAAACTCAAGTCACATGTTTTAAAATATTTTGCTACTAAATTGCTACTAAAATAAGTTTTGCTACTAAAATAAGTTTAGTAAACTCAAGAATTTTTTTATAGCAATTTATGTATTAATAAGTCTCCTAGCATATTTATACACATAAATTGCTACTAAAATAAGTTTTTTAAAAATATAGGTAAGTGGGGTCTTATTTTGTTCATCTCATTACGTAAAATATTTTGGTGCAAACGAAATTTCAAATGATTACGTAAAAATTTGTAAGATAATGAAAACTTTTTATATTTTTTATAGGATTTTAAACTTATATAAATCTATTTTTACAAATAGATTTTGATTTACTATTTTTAAAAAAAACTATTTTTAGGGGCGGGTTAATTAGGAACCGCCCCTACAAATGAAACTACAGGGGCGGTTCCATCTGCACCCGCCCTTACAAATCCCCCTATGTATATATGCGAAATGATGCCGTCTCCCTCACCAGCGGCTAAGTCCTGGGCGAAATGACTCACCGGTGACGCCGGCAGGCTGCCCAAATGAGTCCACGGCGCCGTACGTCGCCGCCTCCCCTCCCTCAGACCTCCGCCGCCGCATCCTTCCCCCTCCCTCACCCTCCCCGACCCTGCCGCCCCATCTTTCTCTGACCTCCGTCTTCGGCACCGGGCGGCTAGGGTTTCCTTCCCATTCCCGGCCGTCGCTCTCCTCCTCGGTTCCTCCGCATCCAGAAGGGTCGTCGCTCTCCCCTCCCTCAGACCTCCGTCTTCGGCACCGCCGCATCCAGAAGGGCCGTCACTCTCCTCCTCGGTTCCTCCGCTCTCCTTCGGAGGTCCAGAAGGGCCGCCTCGTCCGCCAGGCTTCCCGCTGCCGCCCGCCGTCGCCCGCAGCTCCTCGTGCGCGCCTCGTGCAGGTATGACGGGTTCTTCCTCTCCATGCTCGCCACTAGCGTGTATCCCGGCCCCTATTACCATAAAATCCTATGATTGTTCTGTATATATTTTCTTATCCTAGTTTTAATGGGAAAATCTTCTCCAAAAAAAAGGAAAAAAAGTTCAGTGGTAATGTAAGGAAAGGCTTGTCCCAGCGCTACTAGGTCATGGTAAAGTCATCATGTATTTTGCTTTTGCATGGAGCTCATTTTCATCAATCCAAATGGAAAGATAAGGTTTGGATAAACATTGGACCTTGTGTGCAGAATTTTGAGCTGATTATATAAAGCTTGGCATGTATTTCCTCTCATCTAAAATCAACATTAAGAAGCCCTATGATATTTTTGATGCACTTTCTTACAAGTTTCTTAAGACTAAATGGTAAAGAATCTTGTGCATGCTGTTCCCTAATTCCGTCAATATCTGGAAAATCTAGTCTTGTGTGGCTGTACAGGACGTCAAGTCACCAACACAATGAGAACACAATGAGAATACAGATTCTTGTGTCTGCTGGTGTTGAAATTGGCAGCGTGTGCCCGACTCAATGGTTGTTTTTTAGGCATTTTTCACCAAGATTTTATCGTGCTTGCCTTTTCGAATTGCAAAGGGGCATTGTTTCTAGGGGCGCTTCCTTCAATCCAACTTGAGAACCAGAACAGAGCCATATTCCCCTTCCCTGGCGTGACCAAAATTGAAGCATGAAACAGGTCCCTATCTGTCTTGTCACAACTCACAAGGGATGTCTAGTCCAGACCAAGTTCTTTCTTTGTTTTTCCACCTGAGCCACATCTAATCTAACTTAATCTTAAAGCCCTTGCGAAACATTCTAGATATAAGATGCCCAAACCACCTCTTCCCGATTAGGCAATGCCCACAGCTAACCTTGTCAGGCTCCTCCCCTTTCCAGAGGATTGCATGTCTGATCCCCTGTCGCGAGGGATCTTAAAAATTCAGAAGGCATGACTCATATTACACTTTTCTGATGTAAAATTTGTTCATAGGGATACATAACCTTGAGCCATATGAAAATGATGAGTATACACTTGTACGCTTTCTACTTATTATCTCTTTCTCTCCACCACTTGTTATGCAGGTCACTATAAGTATCATCCTTTGTTTTGCCGATGATGAAATTATCCAATTCCATACATTATTTTAGAATAAGAGCTGATGATCCATAACTTGTGAGGAACTTGGCATCATTACCGGCCAATCCTACAGTCCCTTCTCTTCTGTTATCTGTTTTGATGCCTTGATGCTCTAAGTTCATGATCAAATGATGCTAGACATGTTTCTGAGGCCACTACTACTACTTGGGGTTTTTTGGGATATATTGTTATGCTCCAAGTTCATGATCAAATGATGCCTAAACTGTTGCTGTTTTTGCCACCTTTCTATCCTCTATGTTTGGGAAGCAGCAGCCGCTTTTTTTGACACCTCTATGTATGATTGGTAAGCAGCTGTTGCTTTTTTTTTGTGCCAACTCTCCCCTCTCCTCTCCTGTCCGTTTTTTTGCCGATGATGAAATTGTCAAAGTCCATTCATTTTATGGAAATATGAGCTGATGATCCATAACTTGTGAGGAACTTGGCATCATTACCAGCTGCTCTTACATTATCTTCTCCTCTCTTCTCTGCTATGATGCCTTTATGCTCCAAGTTCATGATCAAATGATGATTGACATGTTTCTGAGGCCTCTACTACTTCTACTACCTATTTTTTCAGATATATTGGATATAGACTAGTTCTACTACTACTACTAGTACTACTTCTACCTACTACTACTACTACTACTACTACTACTACTACTAGTACTACTAGTACTACTACTACTACAACTACAATTGCAACTACAACCCTTTTGATTTCTTCCATCTGTTAGAACAAAGCACAAAATGTCGAGGATTATATTTAGTGTGATTAGTGCATACTCCTGCAGTTGGGGCTTGAAATGCTCCTATGAGGATTAGGGGCTTGAAATGCAGTTGGGGGTGCAGTTTGGGGCTCCTGCAGTTTGCCCAATTACATTCTTTCTAAGATAAAATTTAAATACAGGATTATATTTTTTCTTTTGACGGAGTGAGTATATTACTGCTACAACTGAATCTGATTCAGGTGAATATGCTGACATTGTGATTTGTTGCTTTGGTAATGAAATTCGGCTTTACCGTTGTGGAAAAAAATGCAATCTAATTCTTGGTGTGCTCACTTTGAAACTTTTTTCTTGACATTGTAGACTGATTTAGGTATAAAGAAGATATTGATTGTTGATTGGGATGTTCACCATGGAAATGCCACTCAGAAAATGTTTTATGATGATCCTCGTGTATTGTCCTTTTCAGTTCACAGGTTTGAGAAAACAATTTTGATATGGCTTTGCTAGATTTGTTTAGACTTTGGACTAGCCTCGTTACCTTTACAACATGATGGTAATAAAGTTATGGTAGCTGCTTTCCCTTCTTTCTGGAGCCCAATTGATCTGGAATGAGAAGAGATCAAAAGAAAGTGAGTCCTAACTTCTTATTCAAGCTTCCATTATGTGCTTACAGTAGTAATACCATTTTGCCAAAAAGATTTCATTCCGTTAAATCAAAAACTGTTTTATAAATAGTTCATGGTTCTCTTAGACTGTGAGTGTGTCTTAGTCTCAGCAAAATTGAGAAGGGCTTTCTTCTGTTGGTTTATCATATTCTCTTTATTAGTTTCACCCAAGTAAAATTTTCTACCAGCAATGTTGGTTGTAGTGACAGTGTTTACAAGTTGTTCGACTAATCGTGAATCGTGATTAGTCAGCCTAATCAGTCCCTTGAACTCTATCATGGGGTACCAAGGTGATTAGCTTGACTAGATTTCTGGTTGTCCAACTAGTCGTCGATAGATTAGTCATCTGATTAGGGAGGGGATGACCAGGGTGTCTGCTGCCTTGGGCGGGTCTGCTCCACTGGGCTTCGATGCAAGCTATTGGGTTGCCAATTTGGCATGGTAGGGGTTAGCATATCAGTATACCACTTCCCAGGGCTCCACCAAAAGTCAGACATGGGAGGCACCAGAAATTGGCACGAACCTGCACAATTCCCCCTCTGTCCTCTCCCTCTGCGATTCGTCCTCTCCTGCATCGACTCTGCTTTGCTGCGTTGCTGCCCCTCTGCTACTCTGCTTTGCTGTGTCACTGCCTCTCTGCTACTTTGCTCTGTTGTGTGCAACACTCCTGGCTACTTGATGCTCTGGTGATCTGCTCTAGTAGCCTCTAGAGTGTGGTGTGGTGTTGTGTTAGTGCCCTTGACTCTGAAGGCCTAAACCTGCTTGTGGTGTATGTGTATACGTGCAAATGCCCTTGACCCTGAAGGCCTGAATCTTCTTGCCATGTAGTCTTGATGATTGCTTTATTGTATATACTATATAGTATATATAGGTTTATATAGTATGCATAATATATATGTCCTGAAATATATAGGGCGACTAGGACCGACTGGGCCCAACTAGTCGTGTGGTCGATGACTAATCACAACTAGTTGCTTGGTCAGTCCCATGGTTGACTAGGGACGAATAGATGACTTGTAAACATTTAGGTCTGTCTGGTGCTGGAGATATCTGTTCAATTACTAATGTTTTCTCAATTAGTGGTCATTCAACTGTTTCAACATACGAGTGAATGCTCGACTGTCCAAGGGTTAGGAGTTGAACCTAGCTTAGTTGGTGGGAGGTGTATTGTTGTAGGCGTACACTCTGCACCTCCCATGTTTTAGTCCTCTTTGACTAGAATTTGTGTTCCGCAATTTAAAAGGCACCTTAGATCCTCTTGGGTTGGTCAATTTTTATTTCTTTTGGACTGTTCAAGTGTTCAGTGTTTTGAAATTCAGTACCAGACCTTTTACCTGCCTCATGTAAATTGTTGCTGTTTTTGCCACCTTTCTATCCTCTATATTTGGGAAGCAGCAGCCGCTTTTTTTGACACCTCTATGTATGATTGGTAAGCAGCTGTTGCTTTTTTTTGTGCCAACTCTCCCCTCTCCTCTCCTGTCCGTTTTTTTGCCGATGATGAAATTGTCAAAGTCCATTCATTTTATGGAAATATGAGCTGATGATCCATAACTTGTGAGGAACTTGGCATCATTACCAGCTGCTCTTACATTATCTTCTCCTCTCTTCTCTGCTATGATGCCTTTATGCTCCAAGTTCATGATCAAATGATGATTGACATGTTTCTGAGGCCTCTACTACTTCTACTACCTATTTTTTTAGATATATTGGATATAGACTAGTTCTACTACTACTAGTACTACTTCTACCTACTACTACTACTACTACTAGTACTACTAGTACTACAACTACAATTGCAACTACAACCCTTTTGATTTCTTCCATCTGTTAGAACAAAGCACAAAATGTCGAGGAAAGCAGACAGTGCAGCCCGAGGCCCCAGAAATTCTGATCAGCCAACCCATGAAAGGCAAGAGCTAGAGGACCAGCTTACTCAGGAGCAGTTCGACGGCGAGTTAGAAAATGATGTAGATCTGATTCTTACTCAAGACCAGTGTGACGAGGAGCAAGAAAGAGCAGAGGGAAGAGGAGAGGCTGATGAAGGCGAAGAAGAAGATGATGACGAGGACTCATCCGGTGGATATGAAAGCCCCGAGGATCCTCACCCACAACCACCTAGACGGAAGCCAACGGAGGATACGTTGGACCTGGATTTCAACCCGGACGATGAGGTATGGATGGAGCCTTTGTAGCCAGTGAAATTGTCTAAGGCTTTGGCTCTATTACCTCTGCTAACGCTTTTGACCTATCGTATATGTAGGTCCCTATTAGACCTTCGAAAAGACGACGTCGGCGTCCGGCACGTTATGCCGAACAAGCCGGACAGGAAAGGAGGGAAGAGGCAACAGCCACAGAGACTAACATTGTAGCCTCTGCTCCACAGCCTCAAGGCACAACCACGACCTCGACTACCCAACCAAAGAGGGGATGTGGGAAGAGAATGGCAAACCAATATCCAGATAAGGATACATGTTATGTGATAACGAGAGTCGGGGAAGAAGGGCAGATCCTAGAGCCACGAGAGTACATCAGCCAATGGCGTAATGCGATCGGGGCAAAAGTAAGAGATCAACTGAACCTAGCAATCCGTTTCTGGACTGGCAAACAAGGCGTACCTTTGGAAGACAAGAACAAGATATGGGATAAATGGTTGATGGTCAATTTCAGGTTGCCAGAGGGAAAGCATGAACTCGTAAGAAAACATGCTTACAAGATAATGGGCCATGCCTTCCAACGTTGGAGGTCGGATCTAAATAGGAGGTTTATCCAGAGGGGGTTAACTCCATTCCATGAGTTTGGCAACATAACTCATAATCAATGGGTGCAGCTCGTGGCTGAGAAGACTTCACCTGAAGCAGTGGCCATCAGTCAACGTAATAGACAGCAGGCGAAGAAGAACACCACCCTCGCCTAGGCCCCGGTGGCTACCAGGGCAAGCAAGACGTGTTTAGGAAGATGGATGAGCTGGCCGAAGCTTCTGATGATCCAAAGAAAAAGAAAGTGAAGAATTTGAGGCCACGTTTGAAGCAATGGATATATGCAAGGAGTGTGGATTCCTCCGACCTCAAGTTTGCTGAGCCAGAGACCGAACAGGCAGTATCACAGATACTAAAATATGTTGAAGACACGGAGAACGGCACATTCATTCCTTCTAGAGAGAGGGACGAGCTGAGCTTTGGCTTGGGCAACCCTGAGCACCCAGGCCGCACCAGGGGGCTAGGGAAGTTGACAACCTGGAAGAAAGGATTCAAAGAGGACAACATGTACAAGAAACATGACAGATGCCGAAAAGCCGACCTTGAGGTCCACGTGAAGGCTATAGTTGAGAAGGTGCTTTCAGAGCAAGGTCTGTCTTTGGAGCCGCGGACACAAATGGCACCACTGGGAGAGCTGGCTGTAATTGGCAGCCCTCCGGATGTTCCTAGCAGCCAAGGTTCCAATGCAACCACAACCGCCGTCGATCGCATACGGGAGCCAACTAGTTGCACCCTATTAGTTCCAATGGGCAGGGGGGACACGATGCTTGAGGTGGCAACGGGTGTGGCACATCCTCCATTCGGCCTTTGCCATCATCGTGAACTCCCGCAGGACTACACTAGGGTCGAGGTGCATACCGTGAAGCCCGAGTACATGAGGCATAAGATAGATCACCCAACTCAAGAGGGGCTTGTTCATCTTGGAGAAGTCATGAAACAGTTCAGCCTCTGGCACAAAAAGGACATTATATTGAATGTTTCTTCGCCAACTCCGAGCGACGTGCATCTGGAGCGAGTTGTTGAGGACGGGGGGGTATATTCACCGGCTCGTGACGACCACATGCCTCATACGCCACATTCTTCCCCGACTCCTAGCATGCCACATACTTCTCCAGCTCGTCATACCGAGCAAGAGCATGATGAGGTGCCACATTCTTCCCCGACTCCTAGCATGCCACATACTTCTCCAGCTCGTCATACCGAGCAAGAGCATGATGAGGTGCCACATTCTTCCCAACTCCTAGCAAGCTCTTGACTGACAAGCCACATGCTTCTCCAGCTCGTCATACCGAGCAAGGGCATGATGAGGTGCCACAACGTTCTCCAACTACTCATACCAAGCAAGTGGCTCGTGACATGCCAGAGCCTCCTCAACAGGCGCAGCCGATACGTAAACGAGGACTGCCTTCCGAAAAAGAAGATGAGGGCGCGGCTGAATGGGAAGTCCGAGCGAAGCATCCCTACCATATAAGGCCAGCTTTTATTGGTATGCCAAACGTCCCGATGATTGACAAGTGGTATTCTCGTGACAAGTTCAAGCCTGAGAACCAAGTTAAAGATCTCTACGCACGTGCTAATGAGCCGCCTGACACTAGCAAACTCCACCAATCGTTTAAGAAGTATCCAAATGTCGAGGACATCAATTGGACAGAGGATTGCCCAAAGGAATATAAAAGAGGCAAGCCCTTCCTACCAAACCGAATGATGTCACTCATGCCACTTGGAATGAGAAGGTTCCATGATTGGTACTTGCGTGCCCAGGCGACGAGACTAAATGAGATAAAAGCATGCTGGCCTAAAGGCACATTTGGAGGCCCACCTGGGGCACTATTATTTGACTTCGATGACATCCAGACATGCTTTCACCTCGGATCCATGGAACTTAATCTAGTTCGCGTGTGGTGCCTGTAAGTCCTTGCCCTCTCGATATGATATCAATGTAATGTTTGGATTTATTGATAACTAACCCACATCGTGATTTGTAGAATGCAAGCACATAATGTCAAGAAGACGCCAAGTCTAAGTGTCGGGTATATAGACCCTTATTATATATCATCAGCAAAATTTAATTACCCCGAGTACTGGCCTCGGAATCACGAGGAACTAAAAGATGGGAAGACCGTTAAGGAGAAAGAGGTCATTCGGAAGGATAAGATATATAGAGCGGCCATCAAGGTTGCGGCACGGATTGCCCGATTTTTTAAGAATCTCGAGCATAACAAAACCATATGGGCACCATACTACTTCCGGTAAGCTCGACTCTATACCTAAATACAATTTTGTTTGATATATATAGTTCGATGCAAGAGGGATTATCTGTTTCTTCTTTGATTAAATTCGTGCAGCAATCACTGGATTCTTTTTGGCGTCGATCTCGGGAAAACCTGGCATATGTCTTTGATTCAGCAAATTTTGAGCCTCATGGATTCTTTTTGGCGTCGATCTCGGGAACAACATGGCATATGTCTTTGATTCAGCAAATTTTGAGCCTCAGACATACATGGACTTCACAGCGATTCTCAAGACGTATAAATATCTCATTAACTTATATGTTTGCATATATACTTGTAAACTTCGCCTTTTGGATAGTAACAAGTTGCATTTGCTAAAATCCTTCGAACAGGGCATTCAGGCACTATGTCAACGAACATAAAGGAGTGCATGATCCACAATTTAAGGACAAATTGCGAATCAAAACTCTATTGGCGGTAAGTGTAACTTATATTGGTACACTCCATTACGCGGTTTGTCAATAACATTACTTAACATTTTAATATACGAAATATACAGGGTCCCAAGCAGAGGCCTAATAGTCTACATTGTGGATATTACGTGTGTTCTGTGATGAGTAACAGTCTTGCCTATAGGAGACACCCCGAGCTGGTAAATTTGAACCTCTTTGACCCTAGTATGGAATCTTAGCTTCTTGTTATGAAATACTAGACCTAAACTTGTTCTGTTGTAGTGGAAAGAAGAAAAAAACAAGATAAGGAGTCCATACAAGGATGACCAACTCTTAGAGCTCGTCGGCGACCTTTGCGGCTTCATCATTGACCAGATTGTCGATTACAGAGGCGACTACCATGACCCAGATTCTGACTTAGGTAGTAATATTGTCTTCCAACACCTTCGTGAGACTCACAGACTTCAACTAGGCCATTGAATGGTTTGAGCTTCTCGAACTCTTTGAACTTTTGAATTATGGCTTTATAATGGACTTGTGATGGTACTTGTGGTTTGTATGGACTAAAAGACTTTGAATTATGGCACGTAATTGTGGTTTGTATGGACTAAAGGACTTTGAATTATGGCATGTAATTGTGGTTCGTACGGATTATGGCTACTTGTGATGGTACTTGTGAATTATGACTATATAATGGCTCTTGTGGTTAGATTTGAAATTGAATTTGAATTATATATTATATCATGTGGTCAGATTTGAATTTAAATTATATTTTTTTCCTGAAAAACCCACTGTAGGGGCGGTTGAATCATCAACCCCCCTTACAAATGTCATTTGTAAGGGCGGTTTGCCCAACCGCCCTTACAGTGGGCTGATTTTTAAAAGCCCCCTGGTAAGAGGGGTTGGGCTACCCGCCCTTAAAAACCCCTGAGACCCGCCCTTAAAAACCCTGGCTGTAGTAGTGTTACACATCATCACAACATGGTAATTAAGTACATCTTTCCCATCACAACAACATATAGACAAGTTACAAGTTCAAGTCATGAGCTCAAATTCCTCAAGCTCAAGTCACAATACTTGAACAAACCTAATAATTGATAAATCACCAATGGATGGATGAGCTCCTTCAAAGTAAACCTGCAAATGTCTGGACAACTTTTACCAAGTTACTGCAGTGTGAAACAACTCGATGGATGGACTATACATCTATCTAAATATCTATTCAAGATTATCTTGTCTCCAACTAAAACTTTGCTCAATATGAACCTATCTATGTCTATCCAGATGTGCTCTATGGTTTATCTAGCATGCTTACTCACTGCACAAGAATTTCTCCAACCAAGCCAAGCGTACTGAGCAAGTCTATCAAGCTACTCTTGGAAGTAAAGGCACAGTGTGAGTTTCCAGGCCCCTAAGCTAAGTGGTTTTATGGTTAATGACAACATTGCTTTTGTCACTAACGTGTGTGTTTGAAGAAACAGGTTTACGTTAGGTCACAAAGCATGAAGACGAAGAAGTGTCCTCAAGCACTGTTGAAGAAGCAAGTTGAGGACAACTTAGCATGTGTGGCTAGCATATGGATTGGAGGATCAAGTGTTAATGCTAGGCCACAAAGTATAAAGAACGGAGAAATCCCGATGGTTGATGATAAGACGATTGAAGAAGGAGATCAATCAAGAAGTCAAGCGAGCAATCAGTGGCTCAAAATCAAGTGGATCATGGAGGAGTCAACTCAAGTATTGCAACCTAAGACTCAAGTTGAAGACCTTTCATGAGTCAGGATCGCCAGGAAAGATAGTCAATTGAGCAAAGGCTCAACCAAATGTTCAAGACTTCATGGTGGTGCAATCTTGATGAGCATATGGTCCAAGAGCCTAGTTATGGTGCAAGGAATCCAACGGAACAAGTTTCACCTCAATTGAAGTTTGCGAAAATGGATGAAAGTGCATTCAAGGTACAATCAGATGCTAAGGAAAAAAGCACACACTCGACAATCAATTTGGAGTCCACCTAGTGGCTCTCTGTGAAGACACTATTCAAATAAGAATACTGGACGATCTAGGTAGAAGGATTATGAACACTAAAAAAATCCAAAGATAAATGACAGAAGCTAAGTTTTGGTGGCTCAATAGAAATAAACTGACTAGATGGATGGTCCAGCCAGAAGGAGTTGTGTGTGTTGGACAATCTTGTCAAAGGTGTTGACTCTTGAAGTTGACTGTGCTTTGGTGACCAAGAGACGATGATCTAGTGAATGTGAGCACCAAAAAAACTGACATGTGATGCCAACTAGTCATTGGAGGTGTCAGGACTAGCCATTTGAAGGGCACTGTGCAACTTATTGCACTGGACTATATGACCAAAGAATGCAAATTGGTGGGTCTATTCAACATGTGACCATTGGAGCACTTTTGGCATTATTTTTCAGCAACTCTCTCCTAAGGTTTGGGCTATAAATATGCCTTATGGGGTCTTCTTGGTGCCTTTTGGCCATGTATTCAATGGAGGGGTGTATAGAGCTCGATGAGAAAGAAAAGTGAGGATAAAGTGAGACATGTGGTGTGTTAGAGGGCCATGTGTTAGCATGAGAGATACACATATAGATGAATGATTCCACTACTATAAGGTGTGAGGTAGCTGCAAGAGCTAAAGTTTGTGAGCTAGAGTGCTTCAGATCTGTTGACACCAATTTGGGTCAGCATAGTGCCCTTGGATTTCAACATTTGTTAAGGAAAGCCGAAGTGTCTATGGAATTAGATAACCAAAACACTTTCAGGATCGGCTAAATTTCATGACATCGTCATCTCAAACATGGGCTGTATCAATGGAAGATGTCGGTGATCAGAGGCAGGAAAGCAGGTGGACTCCATAGAAGGGAAAGATTGGAGTCCTAGTTATCTTAATTTAGAATGTTTGTCTTCTTTTACGAATTTTGTAACTGGTCTTGTTCGACCAGGACTTGTAGTGAAGCCTCGATATAAATATTGAACCCCGGCTATTGTAATAGACATCTCTCATCGATCAATCAAACCAGTACCTTTACTTTTTGGCTGATGCCACCCTTAGGAGTAGGAGTAGAATAGATCTCGGCGAGTTCTTCGGGCAAGCAGGGCTGCATCGGTTTGACCAACCTCTGGTTTGTTTGTGAGTACTGTCATGACTTATACTTCGTTTATAAGGTTGTATTGGTCTGGCCGACCTTTTGTAAGCTTTGTATAAGTTAGTTATCAACTATTACCAGTAATTGTAAGGCCGCATCAGTCTAACCAACCTCGCACATGTTGACACCTGTGGTAGCACACAGAGACAAAATCTGCAAGCGCACGGGTATTGAAGTAGTTTTCACCCTGAGTACTATCGAGTATCGTATGCAAGGGGTAACGTGTGTGTTGTCTAACAACTAGTTTGTCTAGGGATAGCAATCAAGGTTTAAGGTATGAGTCGAGAGGATTCCTATGGTTATGACCCTATGCAAAGCAAGGCTTATGATTCTAGTGTTCACTTCGGGATGCCACTTAGACGGTAAAGCACCGCTAATAGATAACTCTACCATAGTGACTACGGTCCTACTAATTTAAGATCCTGCTTAATTCGTTGTGGACTACAAACAATAGACGGAGTTGTCACCTCCCGCTACTACCACACAACCAAGAAACAGGAAACAAACACAGGTAGCTGATAGCCTAAGCACCACGCTTATGCTAAAGAATTACTACTCTAATCTAGAGATCTAACAAGGACTAGAGCACCCAAAGACCTGTGAACCCGTGAACAAAAGAGCACAAAACTTACTTTAAACAGAAATCAATTACCAGAAGTATCTTAGATGCAGGCTTGGAGAAGCCTAGATCCGCCAAAGTATAAGCCGTAGAGGTAGCACCGACAAGCCAGTACTTTCCTCAAACTCTTCCCTTATTCTCTCTCTATTGTGTACAAAGAGTAGATCCTAACTAGAGGACTAATCTCTCTTGAATGCGATTGTAACATCACAGATGTTAAAAAGCAGTTAAAACTTTGATCATGAGCATCATGAAGCATAATCATCAAGTATTGTTTCATTAATGCATTTTATGTTTCAATAATAGCATGTCCATTTTGCATATGTGATGTTTCATATGTTGCATTGAGGTGTTTCATATGTTTCTTATACTATGTTTCCCATGTTGCATGAAATGATGTTAAATGTTAGTAAGGTTCTTTGTGATTTTATATATGTGAAATTGCTTAAACAATTAAAATCTTATTAATATATATTTTGCAGTTTAAAGTATGATCTTTTATATGGAACAAAAGTTTATTTGAGTTTTCAAGTCAAACATGTTTAGAATTGAACCCAAAGATTGGATTTGGTGCTGAATTTCACACTTAGCAATTTCTGCCTAAGTCCCTAAAATTCAGTGTTTAAGTTCAATCTTTGGTGATTTATTAAATTGATTTTTATGAATAAAATTTGCCCAACTCTTGTTCCATGAATTGGTGTAATGCTTGATCTATGTTAATGTGTTATTAGTTGAAATGTTTAATCAGTGTTTAGCCTCTAATTAATTGCTCAAAGTTGCTAATCAAAACTATTTTCAAACCCTAACTGAAAATTCAGTTTTGCAGTTTCAAAGCACCCATCTTCTCAATTCAAAAACATCAAAATCCTTGTTTTGGGGTTGGTGTTTAAACCAAAGTTGGAGATCTAAGATCAGTGAACAACTTTTGTTCTTGGAGCTGATTGAGTTGCTGCATGTAATCGAGAGAAAATGAGAGCGGGAGAGTGTCGTTTCAGTTAGCTACAGTAGCATCGGCAAGCAGCTTCCACGCAGCTACTCACCGACGGCCACCGCCCTCGCTTGCCACTTCACGCGCGCCCGGCACACAGGTCCTTCGCGGTGGCAGCGCAAGCAGCTACTAGTGCACCTAGACGTTTCGCTCGCACCTCGTCTCGCCGTCATAAGCCCAAGCCGGTCGCCGTCTTCCTCTTTTCCTCTCTCAGCTCCGCCGCCGGCCAAATTGGCCGCAGCCTTGGCGCCTCAGCCCAATCCCTCGCACCAGTAGATTCGCCTCGTTGTTGCGCATCCGCTGAGCCTGCTCTCGCCATCCCGCTCCAGCATCGCTCCCGGTGACCGTTCTCACCGTGGCCGTGCTGCCATGGCCGCCGTGAGCACCTCATTGTGGCCAGGCCATTGCAGAGCCTCTCTCGCCCTTCTGTTTGTTCCTTTTGCTTTCTTTTGTCATCGTGTTGCTCATTGGCTCACTCGTTTCTACAGACGAGCTCTAGATGCACGGGAACGCAGGCTCACTGCCAGTTCACGTCGCCGCCGTCGCCCCGATGTCGGTAGCAGCACATCAGCGTCAGGGTGAGCTCTGGTGCTAACCGAATGCTTAGCTGAACCCCTACCGGTCTCTAGTGACCGGAGCACCGCCGCGCCGACGACCTTTGCCTTGCCGTGCCACCATGGCCGCAGGCGAGCTTGCTGATAACCCTAATCCGCTCGATTGACCCCTCGGTCGGGTTCTCATGGTCGTGAGGAGTGCATGAGAGCAAACCCATCGCCGGAGTCATCGCCGTCGGTCGCCTCCGTCTCGCTGGAGCATCACCGAGCCATCGTGTGCACCACCGCGTGTGTAGCAGTGCATTAGCGGTTCAACTGATAGCACCAGCGTGTGCGCGAGAGAGTGGCGAGTCCGTCGGTGCTTGTCTCGTCGCCGGCGAGGTCATCGCCAACGAGCACCTGCCGGTCAAAGACCGTGCGCCCGCGATCAACACAGGAGCACTGTGCAGTTGACCACGGTCCTGCATGTCAGTCACAGAGGCTGGCTGGGTCTGAGTGAAAAACGTTTTCAAGCAGTTTTTCTTTTTCAGAAAATAAAATAACGTGTAGTTTCTTGCTAATTTTATAACTAAATATAGAAGCATGATAAAAATGTGAAACTTTTTGTGTAGCCTTGTTATGATGTGTTCTACATAGGAAAAATATTATTAGCCAAAATTAGTAGTTTTGCTATGCTTAAAAATTTCCTCTTTTAATTATAAAATGGACCTTGCATGATTTTTATAGGCTAAAATAATAATCATTTAATCATGAAACTTTTTGTATATGCTTTATATACCTAGACCTGTCTTCACAAAAAGTATGAAACTGTTTTGATATATGTTACTTGGTTGATTAATTTGAGTATGTTTAAATACCTTTTCCATATTTAATAATTAGTAAAATGAATTAGATAAATACTTAAATGGCTTTGGTATATTTTGAGTATTGTTTGTGGGCCTTGGAACATCCAAACCCCTACTGTTCCTTGGCAACTTAGATACTTTCATGATTTGATTGTAATCCACTTGTTGGTTAATAATTAAAATGATTTACTCAAATGCTTAATTAGTAGATGCATATATGTAAGCCTTGTTCTTACTGTCTGTATGCAATAATCTTTGATGATGGATCAAGAATGTTAATGCTAGTTTGATATTTTGGATAACATGTATACATGGTCTCTTGCTAATATGATAATTAATCAGTGTGTTGCTTAATTATTCAAGTTTCCACCCTTTGCTTAGCCTTACTTGCAATGGGTTTAAATATGTTTCATGATAGCTTTGAGGAGTAGCTGAGTTAAGAGTAGTTTATAATCCTGGTAATTAGTTGCTCATGCATAGCCTTGTTAGTAGGTTAAGCAAAGCTCTTCGTTGCACTTGTATATTGATATGGCTGCAGGAGCAGTTCCTGTTAAGGGGTTGTTTTCATAAGGCTAATCATGTTTTCTGTAAAAGTATTGAGTACAAACTTTGTAGATAATTTACATATCTTGCTTGTCCTAGAATTTTATGATTTTAGGCATGCTGGTTTCAGAGTTATAGGTTTTGTAAGTTCCCTGTCAGTTTTTGTTTACTTTCTGTACAGATCTGAATGATGATGCTTTTTGACTTAGTTAAGTTTTGAATCACCTCTTGGTGACAATGAAAGTGTTGTAGTATTTTTCGTAATCTTTCCAAGTTGTTCAATAACACCTTCTTTGGTGGTCTAGAACTCTACTTATAGATGTTTAAAGTCTGATGCCAGATTCTGTCCAATTCAGGACAGAATTGTTTCTTTGAGTTATGTGACCTTGCTAGTTGTTGAATCACCTTTTGATGATAATAATAAAGTTGTAGACAAGTTCTTAAGCTTTCCAGAAAGTCTAGGGTCACATTCGCTGGATGTTTAGATCTTTAGTCATGGTTAAATAAAGTAGATGTTGTGCTGCTGTTTTGTATCTGTGTGTAACTAGAGTTGATTGTTTAGCTCTCTTTTGCTTAAGTGTTGATGGTATAGCTTAATGATTAATTAGTGTTAACTTAGTACACTTAAGACATCTTGTAATCCTGCTGTTAATATTGAGCAAGTCTTTAACTAATGAATATAGTCATGTTTGCTTGATGTGTTAGAATGCTTGGTGAAGTAAAACCTAGTTGTACTGTGAAGGAAAGTTGTACTCAACTTTCTTAGTTTGTTAAAGTTCTGTTATGCACTTGAATGTCTCTCATCATGTATCATGTCATAAATTCCATCGTGTTAAGCAAAGCATCATTTATTATGTGTAGTACAAACGAGAGTGAGAAGACTCATGTTGATTAAGTTTCGGAGAAGGTCCATCCACCAATGGTGTTGGTGCCAAGTCTGACAATTGGATATTTCTATGGAATCTAACCTTCTCTGCAACGCAGGCAAGCCCCGGAGCATAAATCATTCTCTAGTATTTATAAATCTTTACTACACGTTAAGTCTTGTGAGATGTGCATTAAGTGATTAGGAGTTGGTCGAATACCATTGCTGTATGATTACCTTGATATTCGGGTATCCTTAGTTCTACCTGCTAGTATGAATAGGTCGATATCTCTGATGCTTAGTAACGCTTAGACTTCAATAGAAGTCAAATGATGGTTTCATCATTAGCGAGAAATAGGTTTTAGCTTGGTTCTTCTCAGCTCCGTTTATGGATCGTGAGAATACCATGAAAATGAAATGTTAAATTGAGACCAGGCGGACTCTTTGCTTGCCTCAAGTTTGAGTCTTGATGTAGTGCCCCGCCTGTGTCGATTAAGGACCGATCATTGTAGGGCCGCTTGTGATCGTGACTTGTAGTACTGGCCACATACTCTGATAAGCCTGATAACTCAGCTATTCCTTTATGAGAAAGAACAACCACGCACTGGGAGTGGAGAGATGGCGAGAGTAGCGTGTACACATCCTATGAATCTGTCAAGGACGAACGACGCAGGGAGGTAGAGTACTGTGCTCTCAGGTGACGCAGGGCCCGTTCTTGTTTTGGAGGATCCGAGTGAAGGTTGATATATGTAGGTCTAGGACCTGCATATGTCGTGTGGTAAGGAAACCTCAGCTAGGCCAAATTGATACGAATCGCTGTTTGCTCCACGGTAATAGAGACACGATCAACTGAACTGCATCGTAGTTAATCAATGGAACATGGTTACTTGTGGAAATGAGATGAGAAGAGATGCGATGCTTAATGAAGTGCTTGAGCTAAAATAGGTGCTAATAGGATACTGATAATGACTTAATACACAGCTAAAAGATTGAAAGTAAGGATCCACTTGTAGTGAGCTTTTCTACAAAAGTAATTCTTGCTTCAAACTTCCCTTTAAATCTAGCATGCTTTTGGAGTCTTTTCTTTTAATCGGGTAAGGCTTGTTGAGTACCCTCAAATACTCAGGGTTTATTAACTCCTATTGCAGGATTTGACTTGTGCTGCTAATCGGGGTCATGTCAGTGAGCTCGACATGATTGGGCTGCCTCTTCTATCTTAGATGCTTTACCTAAGTGGCTTCCGCAATTCTACTCACCATTTTTACTTAAGTTTTTACTGAAACATGCTTTGTAACCTAACATTGTAAATCTTCCACACTTTGATGTAAGTTGTTTTTGTATCAAATGTTGTAATGTTGTGGTAACTCCATGTTGATCCTATATGAGTTGTAGAATGTGGATGATTCAGGGTTCCCCGCGGATACCCGACAGACTACTGAGATTATCTGGCTCTCATGTGCAGCAGTCAGAGATCTTTAGGACAATAACAGGTGCATGTGGGTCATATAATTTGGATGGTTCTACCACAATGATGCCCTGATCCTGAGATGAGGATATAAATTAGGGTTTCAGGATGGTATGAGGGAGGGGGTACAGGGCCGTATATATAGGGGGTAGCGTCCATTCTGGACCCTCGGATCAAACCGACTTGAATAAACGGTGTAGATGTGATCTTTAAGGTGGTGGAGAACCGACATTCAAAGGGGATGCTGACCCATGGGTCCCACAGGCCGGTCGGCCCCCTTGTCAGTGTCTTGCGGTCTTCTTCGGTGTGTTGTCCTCTGGTATCCTCTGAAACCTTCTAGAGGTTGTCTCCGTAATAGTTTTTCTAGTAATGTATATTAATCTTGGAAACCATTAAAAACTCTCTTACTAAAAAAATGAGAGTAGTACCACAATCCATAGTAGACAGTACGACACTAGCTTATCTTATAAAATTTCCTTGTCAGTGCAAAACCGACAGGTAAATGTGAATTATTGATAGGGAAAAATCAATAGAACAAAAGCGGCAGGGATACAAAGTTTGCCTTTCGGTGAACAATTTTTTTTGTCGGTATAATAACATTTCTCTGTCCGTTCTTCATCGATAGGAAAATTCCCAACTGTCAGGTCTCACTACCGGAAACAGCATCTTTGCCGAGTGTCATATGCTTTGCCGAGTGCCAAATATCGGGCACTCGGCAAAGAGGCACTTTGCCGAGTGCCGCTCTCGGCAAAGTAAGACACTTGGCAAAGATCGCTTTGCCGAGTGCCCGGCACTCGGCAAAGAAATACACTCGGTATCCAGCTCTCGACAAAGATTTACACTCGGCAAAGACGTACTCACAAACGGTGAGTCCGAACGGTGATCCTTTGCCGAGTGTCTGCGGTTAGGCACTTGGCAAAGTTTTTTTTATTACTTTGCCGAGTGCCAGAAATCTGACACTCGGCAAAGAATTTCTTTATCGAGTGTCAGAATCTTGGCACTCGGCAAAGAATTTAATTTTTTTTCTTTTTTCACCCAAATTTTTTGTGAAGCCCTACTATAGTATTAGGAGCTAGATTTTAAAATTTGATATATTTTTTATGTTTTTTGCTGCACTTAGTTAATTTGTATCATTTACTTGAATTTTTTCGTAAAAAGCAAATTTGAACTGCAGGTGCATGGAATAATGGAATTTAGCCATTTAAAAAATGATATTCATGCTTTTGAGTGTATTATGAGGCGCTATCTAGGAACACACCCGAAATTTCGAATATCATGTTCACGAAACATGGGCACCGACTTGCGGGCGATTTGTTTTTAAATTCTATTAAATACAAACGAAGTCCAAAAATCACAAAAATTACCAAGATGTCATGATATCGCATGTAGATGCTATGATAAAAAATTAAGAATGTTTCGAGGAAGTTGTGACGTACGTTGCTTGAAACCCAGATATCTCACATGTGTTATCACAATATCACATGTGGTTTGTCTGGGTTTCAAGCAACGTACGTCACAACTTCCTCAAAACATTCTTATTTTTTTTATCATAGCCTCTACATGCGATATCATGTCATCTCGGCAATTTTTGTGATTTTCGGACTTCGTTTGTATTTAATAGAATTTTAAAACAAATCGCTCGCAAGTCGGTGCCCATGTTTCGTGAACATGATGTTCGAAATTTCAGGTGTGTTCCTAGATAGCGCCTCATAATACACTCAAAAGCATGAATATCATTTTTTGAATGGCTAAATTTCATTATTCCATACACCTGCAGTTCAAATTTGCTTTTTACGAAAAAATTCAAGTAAATGATACAAATTAACTAAGTGCAGCAAAAAAACATAAAAAATATACCAAAATTTAAAATGTAGCTCCTAATATTATATTAGGGCTGCAAAAAAATTTGGGTGCAAAAAAAATTAAATTCTTTGCCGAGTGCCAGGATGCTGGCACTCGGCAAAGAATTTAAAAAAAAATAAAATGCTGAAAAATCTTTGCCGAGTGCCAAGTCGTGGGCACTCGGCAAAGTAATTTTAAAAAAATTTTGGTGCAAAAAAAATTTAAATTCTTTGCCGAGTGCTAGATCGCCGGCACTCGGCAAAGAATTTTTTTAAAAAAAATAAAAACTTTGCCGAGTGCCGGTAATCTGGCACTCGGCAAAGAAATTAAAAAAATGCTGAAAATTAAAAAAAATTTGGCCCAAAAAAATAAAAACTTTGCCGAGTGCCGGCGACTGGCACTCGGCAAAGAAATTTTAAAAAATGCTGAAAATTTTTTAAAAAAATTTTGGCACAAAAAAAATAAATTCTTTGCCGAGTGCCAGATCGTGGGCACTCGGCAAAGATATTTTTTTAAAAAAAATTAAAAACTTTGCCGAGTGCCGGCGATCTAGCACTCGGCAAAGAATTTTTTTTTAAAAAAAGGCTTTGCCTAGTGCCAGATCGCCGGCACTCGACAAAGCATTTTAAAAAAAATAAAATCTTTGCCGAATGCCGAATCGCGGGCACTCGGCAAAGCAGGGATATATACCCGCCCCACGCCTCAGCCGCCCGCCCCACGCGCCGCCCGCCCGCGCCCTAGCCGCCCGCACCGCGCCCGCCCCGCGCCCGCGCCGGGCCTCCCCGTGCCGCGCCGCGCCGCCCCGCTCCGGGCCTCCCCGCGCCGCGCCGCGCCACCCCGCTCCGCGCCGGGCCGCGCCGCGCCCGCCCGACCCGCCCCGCGCCCGCGCCCGCCCGGCATTCCCGCGCCTCGCACACGCGCCCGCCCGCCGCGCCGGCCGCCCGTGCCGGCCGTGCCGCCGCACCGCCGACGAGCACACACTTGGTTCGTTCATTCCTTTTTTATGCAATTCGTGTAATGCGTGAAATAGTCGTGTCAGTAGTAATTGTTGTTGTATGTGTTGTCATTGTATGTGGTTTTCGGACATTCAGCCGTTGTATGTGGATATCGGCCATCGAGCCGTTGTATGTGGATGTCGGCCATCGAGCTGTCATATGTGAATGTCGGCCATCGTGCCATTGTTTTTTGCAGGTATTCGAAACTTCCCGTGCAGGGGAGGTTCTGCCGAAATTTTTAATTAACAGTATTATTTTTCTTTCTTTTTTTGCAGAGAAGAGCCCGTTGAAGCGGAGTCAGAGTACGTCGATCATCTTCCTCGGTGTTGCGGGTCTGCCTGTACCGCGTCGCCTCGCCACTGCACCGACTCGCCACGGCTCCGCTATCCTGACTCCACCGGTACCCTAGGTATAACCCCTTTCCTTATCATAGTCGTAGCTCGCGTAACTCGGTTAGGCGTCTCCCGTTCGAAAGAGATACAATTATTGGTATGCAGATCTTTGTATATCTATGACCGTATCTATTTCGGATTGTCCACGTATTTTGGACAGCCCGTGGATGCGTAGATGAGTTAGTTTCCTTGGTCTACTCCGATTCGAGATAGGGTTTCGGCATCATCTCCCTGTTGTTCTCCGGATACACACTCTCCCTGCTAGGACATGTATCAGGAGAACAGCGGGGAGGTGCTGCCGAAATTCTGTCTCCGATAGGAGTAGAGCATGGAAAGTAACCTCATCTATGCATCCGCGGGTGGGATTAGGACCTATCCTCACCTATTAGATAGTACGAACGACATGTAGCTGTAATTGATGGTTACTTTGCTCGCTGGTATATATGTTAGAGGATGGATGACCGTGAGTGGATGTACACGGGTCACTCAACTCAGAGTGATTTCACCACTGAATGGATGATGAAGACCAATGATTTCTTGGAACTAGCATTTGGCGAGTCTGCTAAAGGAGCGTTTCTAGTTTTGTGTCCCTGCAAGAGATGTGCAAATAGAAAAAGGAAAAATAAGGTGGATATGGGTAAACATCTTTTAAAGAATGGATTTACGCCGGACTATACTCGGTGGGTCCACCATGGTGAAGCCCATCGTCTAAGAGAGGAGGTGGTGAGACCCCGCGTCGAGGATTTTGATCCTGCTACCGGGGTAGCAGATATGTTAGATGACTTTCATGAAGCACAGTACACTAAAGGACGTAGGGAGGAGGAGATGGAGGAAACGGCAAAGACGTTTTATGACATGATGTCTTCAGCACAGAAACTCCTTCACGACCAGACAACAGTTTCTCAACTGGATGCCATTGGACGTTTAATGGGGTTCAAGTCTGAGTGTAGCATGAGTCGAGAACACTTCGATAGTATGTTGACCGTGATTGGCAGCCTGCTTCCGGATGGCCACATTCTGCCAAAGAGCATGTAAGAGTCACAGAAACTCCTTCGTGCACTCAAGATGCCATATGATCAGATACATGTTTGTCCGAAGGGGTGCGTCCTATTTAGAAAAGAACACAAGGATGCAAATTACTGTCCAAAGTGTAAATCATCCAGGTACATAGAGGTAGACTCCGGTGATGGCCAGAAGAGGCAGCTTACGATCCCTGTGAAGATCCTACGGTACCTCCCGTTCGTACCGAGGATCCAACGGCTATACATGACCGAGGAATCCATGAAACAGATGACATGGCACAAAAAGGGAAAACGATACAATGCTGACAAACTGGTACATCCATCTGATGGTGAAGCATGGACCCACTTTGATTGCATTTATCGTGAGAAAGCAGATGAGGCTCGTAATGTACGTGTTGCGCTGGCAACAGATGGGTTCAATCCTTATGGATTGATGGCTACCCCATACACATGTTGGCCCGTGTTCATTATCCCCCTCAATCTCCCCCCGGCGTATGCTTTCAAAGACAAAATATATTCTTGTCATTGATAATTCCTGGACACCCAGGGAGTAATATGGGTGTGTATATGGAGCCTGTGATTGATGAATTGGTCAGTGCTTGGGAGAAAGGCGTATGGACATACGATCGGGCTACAAAGACAAGCCTCAAAATGTACGTTTGGTACCACTACTCTCTGCATGACTTCCTGGCCTATGGGATATTCTGCGCTTGGTGTGTTCACGGGAAGTTTCCATGTCCAATATGCAAGGAATGTCTGAGGTTCATTTGGTTACAGAAGGGTGGCAAGTATTCGTCGTTCGACAAACATTGTCAATTCCTCCCTCTTGACCATCCATTCAGACAAGACATCTGTAACACCCCGGGTGTTATAGTGCTAATTAATCTGCCATGTCATCATAATGCATTGCAAAGCATCCATGATTAGGTCAACCTTGTTATGCATCAACTAAAACAAGTTTACTTATCTAGATTGGATGTGCTTCTCCGTGGTGTGTCTCGAACCTGAAAACCCTAGTTTCGAATGCCACCGCAAATACTTAGTCCATGCCCTGCGTAATTTGAGGTGTGCGACTGTGTTGCACACTAGTGCCAAGTGTAGGGTATGAGCTCAAGTACAACACCTAAAATGAAGCTCCAAGTTTGAGTTTGAGTTGGAGTCCCAAAACTTGTCACGAGTTTTCCGATTCGAATTCAAATTCAAATTTGGGGAAAAATGTAAAAGAATTTCAAAAGCTAAATTGGTCAACCAAGAGTGGCATTTGGTCAACCATGTCATGTTGGTCCAAATGATGCCCTTGGGTGAGGTTTTGATCACTAAGTAATCACAAATCAAAGTAGCAACAAATTCCAATTGAAAATTCCTCCGAAAACCCTAAATTTCAAAACCCTGTTTTACCCCTTTTGAAATAATTCAAAATCTAAGCAAAATTTGGGAAAAAGTTCAGAACCAAGTTTGTAGAACGTTTCAAGGGCTACAACTTTGGTGTTTTGAGTTTTCAAAGTTTTAGTGTAAAATGTGGAGCGATATTGAAAATAAACAAATTTCAGATTTAATTCATTTTTGTCCCCAAACTAAGATTTCAAAATTTAGGTAGAATTTGAAAATGTTTTGAACATCAAAGTTGAAGGTCTGGTCAAGATATACAACTTTGGTGTTTGGAGATTTTGAAGTTTCAATATGAAATCAAAAGTAATTTCTAAATTACCAAATTCTAAAAATGTGTCCCCTTTTGAATTTAAACTCAAATTTCAAAATCCAGTTCGAATTTGAAAAAGTGTTCAATACAAAACTTGTAGAGCTTGAAATTCTAAAGATTTCAATTGTTGGAAGTTTTTCAAGTTTCCACATGAATTTGAGAGTAATTTGAGAAAACAGTTTGAAAATTCAAAAATTTGGGGGGGTAGCTACAGTAACCGGCCAATCACCGCCGACCACCGCGCGGTATGGGCGCCGGCGAGCCGTCGGACGCCTTCCACGGCCTTCGCGCGCGCCAAGACCACCAGCGCGACGATGAGCACTTTCCAGAGTCGAGCACCGTGTCTAGGCCTATAAATACGACGAGGTCGCCGTGTTCTTCTTCTTCTCCGTTTTCGCCACCGCAGCTCCGCCGCTCGCCGCTGCCGCTGTCAAGCCACCTCCAGCCACGCAAAGCACGTCATCGCATTCGCCTTGACCTCGCGCACCTCGTGAACCTTTTGAGCTAGCCCAATTTCATCTGAATCATCGCAACCACCCGTTCTCGTGCCCAACTCCGGCGACCGTGCCGCCTCACGTGGCCAGCATCTTCCACCGCCGCTCCGAGCTTCCCGAGTGCTTCGCTGCAACCGCTGTGAGCTTCTGATGCTTCCCGTGCCCTTGTTTTAGATGCTACCGTGGTAGATTGTCGGGACGCCGGTCACCGTCGCGGCCGGTCCGCCATGGCCGTCGGGAAGGGCTCCTCGAAGCTGTAGCGTAGCCGTTAGGGGTTAAAACGGGTTCGTGGTGAGTCGTAGGTGCTATAGGGTCGCTTGGTTGGGTGACCGAAGCAGCGCTCACCGGTTGGCCACCGCGCAGGCATGGCCGGGTCGCGGGAGAGAGCGAGGGAGGCGGAGGAAGGCGATGACATGTGGGGTCATCCTGTCAGCGAGCGCGAGAGAGAGAGAGAGCGCGGGCGAGAGCGCGGGCTGGGCCGGGTTGCTGGGCCGATCGCGAGCAACGGCGCGGGCACGCGTGAGCAGGCCGCTCGGTTGGGCCGGACCCGAGGGAGAGGAAGGAGTCGGCCCGGTTCGGTTTTCGGTTTTGTTTTTCTTTTTCAAATTAATGAATAGTGCAACTATTTGTTTATTTCATTAAAAATTGTGTAGAGTTCCAAAATTCATGAAATTTTTTGTGTGAGTCTCTTAATATGTAAACTATCTAGGAAAAATGTTAAACCCTAAATTTGAGTACTTTGTGCAGTAGAATTAATTAGTTCCAATAAAGATTAAATGTAACTTCTAGGAATTTTAATAATTAAATTATTAATCCAAAAATTATGAAATTTATTATGACACTATTTTAAATCATTCTTAATCCATAGAAAAAGTTTGAACTTGTTTAGATAAAGTTTGATCAACTTATAATTATGCCCTAATTATTTAAATAGTAAATAAATGTTAATTTGAGAACTTTAAGTGTTGTGTGCCCTTTTGATTGAGTGATGTCCTTAGGTCACTACTCTTTGGTGATCTTTGGCACCTTAATTCCATGTTTGAGCTCGTTAGTAACTTGCTTAGGGTTAAAAGCTGGTATCGTTGGAATTGTCGCCGCTAGTTAGTAGGTTTTCTGTTTGCGACTGTACCGTGAAGGGAAGTTGTACTCAAATCGTAATTCGTGGCATGTTATCATCAAGCATCATGTTTATCATCGAGCATCATGCTAAAGCATGTTATGTACTCGTGTAGTTTCTGCTTTCGAAGAAGTCAAAGTCGCCGAGCAAGCTTCCGGAGAAGAGCGATCGTCGGTAGGTTCCGGACCAGACGTTGGAGTCCTCGAGTCTGAGTCGGTCGTCGTGTCAGAGCAAGTCAAGCCCCGGTGCATTTAAACCCTACCTTGAGTTTTACAAATCTTAGCACTGGTACTATGGTTTACTGCATTAAGTAATTAGGAGTTGAGTGATAACCTAATTGCTGCATTATCATCCTTGATTATTGCGATATCACCCTTGATACCTGTTTTACTAAAAATGCGTAGTATGCTTCGCTATGCTTAGAAGTTAAGCTTTTAAACGAAATGTTTACATGGCCATGATGGCATACTTAATGAATATTGAAATATGAGAATGAACTTGAAAGATCGGGCGGGTGGTTTGGCCACTGCTAACATGCATTGGGAACAGAGTCTCAATGTAGTGTTTCTGCCTTGTCAGTTAAGGACCGTCCGTTGTATGGCCCACTTGTGTTTCGAGACTTTGCAACTAGTCTCATGCCTTGGGTAAGCCCAAAATGTTGGTGATTCCATTACGAGAACGGCTAACCTCGCACTGGGAGTGGAGAGATGGCGGGAGTAGCGTGTACCCTCGGGGCTAGAATCGGGCCGGGTTCGAGGAGTACTGTACTCTCGGGTGGCGATGGACACGTTCTGGTTTTGGGAGATCTAAATGAGGGTTGATATATGCAAGATTCGGTTCTATATATGTCATGATGTTAGAGATCCCCAGCTGGGTATAATCGGTTCGAATCGTCGTTTGCTCCTCGGTTATGGAGACTCGATCACCTGTCCTGCATCATAGATAAGAACTGGAATGGAAAGAAAGAATGAGAAGTGTTTTGATAATAATTACTTTGATCTAGATTAGGATAACCTAGATTTGGTTAATGAACCATCAATGGTAAAAGTAAAATGTTGAAGATAAGGACTTACCTTAGTAAGCTTTTCTGCAAAAGAAAATTTGATTCTAGATTACCCGTACCTTGATTCCCTAAAGCTAGCATGCCCTTGGAGTCTTTGTCTTAGTCGGGTAAGTCTTGTTGAGTACTCTCGTACTCAGGGTTTGTTGAACCCCTTGTTGCAGGTGCGGTTCATGAACAAGTCTGCTTCGAGCCTTGTTGCATGACCGTCGTGGTTGAAGAAAGTGACGACGAGTAGACTGAGTGGCCTTTGGGCAAGGCATCTCGCCTGTGTGATGTAATAAAGTTACTACCGATACTTCTCTACTACTGGTTTGTAATAATGTTACATAAGGTTTGAGATTTGAAAAACTAGTTTGTAACCCTAAGTTATTGTAAGACTTCCGCTACTTTACTCTATTGGATATTTTGAATAAACTGTTGTAATATTGCAATACTCCTGTGATTGGATCCTGTTCAGAGGAAAGTAGGCCTTTTAAGTTATGGTGAACATAAGTATGGCTGTCAGAGGTCATTATGGCAATGACAGGTACTTGTGGGCCATCATAATTAGGAGGTTCTGTGATAGCTGGGACCAGAGTATAATCACTCGAGTTATTGTAGTATTACTTTACAAAATTTCAAAATGATTTGGGTCGAATAAACTTAATATTGATATTTTGGTCCAAATTGCTTTTGCTTATCTTAATCTATTCTATAGTTTCCTTAGCTCATATTTGAAAGCTTCGTAGTGAAGTATCATGCTATAATGCCCTATGTTATAAATATTGCATGTGTTACTTAATCTTTCTGTTAGATCATAAGTACGATGCATGCATCATGTTTAATTAACCTGCTTAAGTTACCTTCCCTTTTAAAGTGGTTTGGGTTAAGTAAGGTTCAATCCTATTCATGCTAACCTTCAGATCTCTCCCATCTGTTCTTATCGTTCTAATTCTATCTTGCTTTAGGATGGCACGTGTGAAGACGACTCCTCGCAAGAAAAGTGGACCGCAAGGAGTGCCACGTCATCAGTTGGCCGTCAGAGGTGATGGAGCAAGCAGTAGCCGTAATTCGAACCCAGATTCAGAATCAGAGGTTGCAAGGCTTACATCAGAGGTAGAGCGACTGAAGCGCAACATGCGTTTTTGGAAGCAGTTCCAGAATGAGTCTCTGGAAAAGGAAACAGAAGCCAGGGCTCGTGTTCGTGAGTTGGAGCTTTATGCGACACACCTGGAGCAGTACAACACAATTCTGCATGAGGAAGTCCATAGGCTAAATGATCTGATGAATCCCAATCATCAGCCCCAGGCAGTAGAAGATGATGTCGGTGCCGTGGTTGTTCCTGGTGGAGAGGACAATGAGGAAGAAGATCCGGAAGAAGATGAACCCATGATGGAAAGTGGGGATGATGCAAGTCATGTCACTGGTGCAAGTGCTCCAGAGGCTGAGGATGGAGTGATTGTGATCAGCGATGATGATGAGGAGTGAAGTGTCGACAGGGATGGTTATGTAACATAGTAGTCTTTCCTGCTTTCTAAGAACCTTAGTGGGTAGTTTCTTGCTTACAAGCAAGTTTGTAATGAAAATAATGTAAGATAAGTTTGTGTGTGTACTAGTACTGTGCTAACTGCTTTTTAATTTAATAAAGCGATGTAAATAAACATGGTTTGTGTACAACAGATGGATGGTACTGGAACTTCCTAGGAAGGGGACAATACTCTAAATCCCCCACCATTTTCACCTACCTTGGCAGAAGCTATTGCCGCACTGGTTAATGCCACTACCCTGTTGGCTCAGAATCAGAATCAGAATGGGAATCAGGGTCGTCGAGGCCGTAATAATGGAGGAGAAACCACTTATGTGGATTTCACCGATACTCGTCCACCGGTGTTTTCAAAGGCAGATGAGCCGCTAGAGGCGGATGACTGGCTCCGTACCATGGAGCAAAAGTTTGAACTTTTACAGTGCACGGAGTACCAGAAACCCGTGTTTGCAGCACAGCAACTCAGAGGTGCCGCAGGGGCGTGGTGGGCGAATCTGGTCGTCGCACGGCCTGCTGGCCACCGTGTCACTTGGCAGGAGTTTCGTGATGCCTTCAGAGCACACTATATCCCAGATGGTGTCATGGCCATAAAGTTAGAAGAGTTTCTCTCGCTGAAGCAAGGGAACCAGACAGTTCTACAGTATGTGGGCAAATTCAATCATCTGTCCCAGTATGCAGCTGAATATGTGAACACCGATGCGAAGAAGAAAAGTTGTTTCAAGAGAGGTTTGAGTACCAGAATCCAGGAAGCATTGGTTAACTGCTATAATGCCACGTACCATGAGATAGTCAATGTGGCTATTGCGTCAGAAGAAAAGTCTCATCTACATAAAGAGTCGAAGAAAAAGAAGCCAGTGTTTTCTAGCCCGTCTGGCGGCATTAAGAAGCGCCAGAAGTTTGTTTACCACCCTCAGAACCATTTCCGCCCAACTTATCGTCCACCGCAATACCAAGCTCAGCCGTAGATGTTTTTCCGTCCTGCTACAACCCCGCAATTTCCACAACAGCCGAATGCCCCTGGTATTCGAAACCAGACTCCAGTAACCTATAACTTTCCCTGCTACAATTGTGGAAAGCCAGGCCACTTTTCCAAGGACTGCCCGTATCCAAGGCAGTACAATCCTAATTATCCCAGAGCTCCCGTACCACAACAGCAGCAACCTCAGAGCAAGAATAATAATCTGAATGTTTAGAAGGGTAAGGGTGAGAAGAAGAAGACCGGACGTGTATTCTACACTCAAGCAAGTGCAATCCCAGAGGGAGAACCTATTATGATGGGTATGTTCCCTGTTGCTAATCATCCAGCAGTACTGTTATTTGATTCAGGTGCATCGCATACATTCATAAATCGCACCTTTGTTGTTAAGCATGACATTCCAATTATGGGAACACAAGAAGATTTCTTTATTCAGTCGCCCGGGGGACGACTGTGTACTAAGGAGATGGTACGTGACATACCTATAGAGTTAGGTGGGCATATATTCCCTACCTCAATGATAATATTACAAAAACAGGATATAGATGTAATCCTGGGTATGAATTGGATGTATCAACGAGGAGCCCTTATAGATGCACTGCACAGAACTATAAGGTTGAACCTGCCAGATAATAAATCTCATCTTCTTATCCAACTTCCTATTCCTAAGAGAACAGTCGAAAGGATATGTGCAACTTCAGTACAGGAGATTTGTGATATACCGGTAGTCTGTGAATTTCCAGATGTGTTTCTAGATGATCTACCAGGTCTGCCACCAGACAGAGATGTAGAGTTTGTGATTGAGTTAAAACTAGGTACTGCCCCAATATCCCGAAGAGCTTACAGAATGCCACCCAATGAATTGGCTGAACTTAAGGATCAATTGCAAGATTTACGTGACAAAGGTTTTATCAGACCCAGTTCCTCACCCTGGGGATGTCTGGCTCTTTTTATCAAGAAGAAAGATCAGACTTTAAGGATGTGTGTTGATTATAGGCAATTGAATGAAGTAACCATTAAGAACAAATATCCGTTGCCTCGCATTGATCTACTCTTTGATCAGCTTGCGGGGGCAAAGGTATTTTCAAAGATCGATCTTCGATCAGGGTACCATCAAATCAAGATTCGACCTGAAGATATCCCAAAGACTGCATTCACCACCAGATATGGACTGTATGAGTACCTAGTTATGTCTTTTGGTCTCACTAATGCACCGGCACATTTCATGTATCTGATGAACTCAGTTTTCATGCCGGAACTTGACAAGTTTGTGGTTGTTTTTATTGATGATATTCTGGTGTACTCCAAAAGTGAAGAAGAGCATGTTGAGCATCTCAGAGTTGTTCTGACTCGTCTGAGAGATCATCAACTGTATGCCAAGTTCAGTAAATGTGAGTTTTGGTTAAGAGAAGTGCAATTCTTAGGACATGTGCTGTCAGCCGAAGGAGTAGCAGTAGATCCTGGCAAGGTGGAAGATATTCTAAATTGGAAACCACCCATCTCAGTTCATGAAGTCCGAAGTTTTCTAGGAATGGCGGGTTATTACCGTCGATTCATACCTGACTTTTCAAAGGTAGCCAAGCCAATTACAGAGTTATTAAAGAATCAATCTAAGTTTATATGGTCTCCAGAATGTGAGAAAGCTTTTAGAATTCTAAAGAAGTCATTGACAACTGCTCCAGTTTTGGCACAGCCAGATATAGAAAAGCCATTTGATGTTTACTGTGATGCCTCGGGTATTGGCCTTGGTTGTGTATTGATGCAAGAAGACAGAGTCATTGCTTATGCCTCGAGACAGTTGAAGCGCCATGAAGAACATTATCCGACACATGATCTTGAACTAGCAGCTGTGGTTCATGCATTGAAAATCTGGCGTCATTACTTGTTAGGTAATACTTGCCACATGTATACAGATCACAAGAGCTTAAAGTATATCTTTACTCAGTCAGAGTTGAATATGAGGCAAAGAAGGTGGCTTGAGTTAATAAAGGACTATGATTTAGAAGTACATTATCACCCTGGAAAAGCAAATGTTGTTGCCGATGCACTCAGTAGAAAGAATCATTGCAATTGTATGACTATGAAGCCAATGGATTACAGTTTGTGTTACAAATTAGAAAAGTTGAATATTGAAATAGTTCAACAAGGTCAGTTAACTAATATCACTGTGGAATCAACAATCAAAGATCAGATTGTATCTGCTAAGAGAAAGAATTCCAGAATAGCTCACATCAAGAAAAAAGTTAGAACCAGTCAACAAACAGATTTCAATATTGATGAGGCAGATGTGTTGTGGTTTAAGAACTGGCTAGTGGTCCCAAAGGTTCCAGAGTTACGTCAGCTCATTCTTGATGAAGCACATGGTACAAGGTTTTCTATTCATCCAGGGAGTAATAAGATGTATCAGGATTTGAAACAGAGATTCTAGTGGACCAAAATGAAAATTGAGATTGCTAAGTATGTTGCCAGATGTGATACATGTCGAAGAGTAAAGGCTGTACGTCTGAAGTCGGCAGGGATGTTGCAACCATTGCCTATTCCATCCTGGAAGTGGGATGATATCAGCATGGATTTTATTACTGATTTACCCACAACCTCAAGGGGATTTGATTCAATCTGGGTCATTATAGATTGACTTACTAAATTAGCACATTTTCTTCCAGTAAAAGTGAAACACTCTACTGTGACACTTGCAAAATTGTACTTTGAGCGGATTCTGAGTCTTCATGGGGTACCAAGAACCATTGTATCTGATAGAGGTCCACAATTCGTCTCCAAATTCTGGATGGAGTTACATAAGTCAATGGGCACCAAAGTTATACATAGCTCAGCCTATCATCCTCAGACTTCGGGACAGACTGAAAGAGTAAATCAAATTCTAGAAGATATGTTGAGATCTTGTGCTCTCACTTTTCAAGATCAATGGGATGAATGTTTACCGTTAGCCGAATTCTCCTATAATAATAGTTATCAAGAGAGGATAAAAATGGCACCGTTTGAAGCATTGTATGGCCGCAGGTGCAAAACTCCATTGAATTGGTCAGAACCGGGAGAAAGGTGGTTTTTCAGTGTTGATCTTGTGAAACAAACAGAAGAAAAAGTTAGACAGATCCAGAATAATTTGAAAGTTGCTCAGTCCAGACAAAAGAGTTATGCTGATAAAAGGCGTAGACCTTTGGTATTTCAAGTAGGGGATTATGTTTATTTGAAAGTATCACCCATGAAGGGAGTTAACCGATTTGGAGTCAAAGGCAAACTCGCACCACGTTATATTGGCCCATTTCAAATTGTTGAAAGATGTGGACAGGTAGCATATAAGTTAAAGTTGCCTGAACAACTATCAGTCGTGCACAATGTATTTCATGTATCGCAATTGAAGAAGTGTCTTCAAGTGCCTGATCAAGTTGTTGATGTTGATGGAGTTGAACTTGAGCCTGATTTGACATATTCTGAATATCCTGTTCGAGTTTTGGATCAAAAGGATCGTGTTACCTGAAGTAGGACAATCAAATGGTACAGAATACAATGGAATCAACATTAAGAAGAGGAAGCCACCTGGGAATTGGAGGACTACTTGTTGGAGAATTTCCCGGAGTTCTTTGCTTCTATCTATGTTGCAATTTCTTCTTTAAACTGTAACCTATCCTTTTAAAATCTTTGTAATGTAGAAAACCCCCTACCTGTTTTGTAGACAAGTCTTGGACGTGTTTGCTTGACACGTTTCCTTTTCCATTACTTAACTCAAGGCTTTAAATCTCGGGATGAGATTTCTTTAAGGGGGAAGGGCTGTAACACCCCGGGTGTTATAGTGCTAATTAATCTACCATGTCATCATAATGCATTGCAAAGCATCCATGATTAGGTCAACCTTGTTATGCATCAACTAAAACAAGTTTACTTATCTAGATTGGATGTGCTTCTCCGTGGTGTGTCTCGAACCCGAAAACCCTAGTTTCGAATGCCACCGCAAATACTTAGTCCATGCCCTGCGTAATTTGAGGTGTGCGACTGTGTTGCACACTAGTGCCAAGTGTAGGGTATGAGCTCAAGTACAACACCTAAAATGAAGCTCCAAGTTTGACTTTGAGTTGGAGTCCCAAAACTTGTCACGAGTTTTCCGATTCGAATTCAAATTTAAATTTGGGGAAAAATGTAAAAGAATTTCAAAAGCTAAATTGGTCAACCAAGAGTGGCATTTGGTCAACCATGTCATGTTGGTCCAAATGATGCCCTTGGGTGAGGTTTTGATCACTAAGTAATCACAAATCAAAGTAGCAACAAATTCCAATTGAAAATTCCTCCGAAAACCCTAAATTTCAAAACCCTGTTTTACCTCTTTCAAAATAATTCAAAATCTAAGCAAAATTTGGGAAAAAGTTCAGAACCAAGTTTGTAGAACTTTTCAAGGGCTACAACTTTGGTGTTTTGAGTTTTCAAAGTTTTAGTGTAAAATGTGGAGCGATTTTGAAAATAAACAAATTTCACATTTAATTCATTTTTGTCCCCAAACTAAGATTTCAAAATTTAGGCAAAATTTGAAAATGTTTTGAACATCAAAGTTAAAGGTCTGGTCAAGATATACAACTTTGCTGTTTGGAGATTTTGAAGTTTCAATATGAAATCAAAAGTAATTTCTAAATTACCAAATTCCAAAAATGTGTCCCCTTTTGAATTTAAACTCAAATTTCAAAATCCATTTCGAATTTGAAAAAGTGTTCAATACAAAACTTGTAGAGCTTGAAATTCTGAAGATTTCAATTGTTGGAAGTTTTTCAAGTTTCCACATGAATTTGAGAGTAATTTGAGAAAACAGTTTGAAAATTCAAAATTTGGGGGGGGGTAGCTATAGTAACCGGCCAATCACCGCCGACCACCGCGTGGTATGGGCGCCGGCGAGCCGTCGGACGCCTTCCACGAACTTCACACGCGCCAGGACCACCAGCGCGATGACGAGCGCTTTCTAGAGTCGAGCACCGTGTCTAGGCCTATAAATACGACGATGTTGCCGTGTTCTTTTTCTTCTCTGTTTTCGCCACCGCCGCCACCGCAGCTCCGCCGCTCGCCGCTGCCGCCGTCAAGCCACCTCCAGCCACGCAAAGCACGTCATCGCGTTCGCCTTGACCTCACGCACCTCGTGAACCTTTTGAGCTAGCCCAATTTCATCTGAATCATCGCAACCACCCGTTCCCGTGCCCAACTCCGGCGACCGTGCCGCCTGTAAGGTCCTAGATGGCTAGAGGGGGGTGAATAGCCTATAAAAATTCTACAAATGACACTAAGCAAACTTATTAGAATAACAAACGGCGTAAAGCGAGTTTTGCTTAGCCAAAGGTTGTGATGCAAGCCTCCTATCCACAAGTCTAGTAGATTATGATCTCTAGTTCACACAAGAGCTATGTTACTAAATTTACACTAGAGAACAAGCTAACAACACTACTAGCAAAGCTACCACTAGAGCTACACAAGATAATCTAGTAAAAGTAAGTGCAAGAGAGAGGATTGTGATTCTTATACCGACGGTGGAGTGAAGATGTTGCCAATCACCAAGATGATATACAAACAATCAATATTGACAACAACACAATATGAAGACCAATCACCGGGAGACAAGAGACACAATATTTTTGTTCACCCGGTGTTCACTTGTGCACCGACAAGCTACGTCACCGGTTGTGTCGACCAACACTTAGATGGTTTCCCGGTGTGACCCTCAAGTCACTTGCCCCTCAAGGCACACCCCGCAAGGCACCACAAGACACCACTCTCAAGTGAGGTAACTCAATGACACACGGATTCCACTAGAGTTGCTTTTGGCGTCCCACCGAGGAAAGCACAAGAACCTCTCACAATCAACCGGAGGTGGCCAAGAACAATCACCTTTTCTTGCCAACGCCTCCAATAATCTCCAAGCCGGCTAGGAGCGGTACTCTCCAAGAGTAACAAGAAATCCACCGGCTAAACCACCCACAAGTGCCACTAGATGCCCTCAAGCTATGCAATGCACTTTGGGATCACTCAATCTCACTTTTGATTTGCAATCAAGCAAGAGAGATGAGTGGGAGGAGAAGCTATTGCTCAAAGGATGCACAAGAGTGTTAGAAATGCCAAGAGACCTCCCCAAGGGCCGGCCAACGAGTATTTATAAGCATCCTAAACAAATAGAGTCGTTGCCACTCCACTGACCGTTTTTTCGAGACGACCGGACGCGCTGGTCGAAACTGACCGGACGCGCTCAACCGCGTCCGATCACCCTGTGCCGTCCACGTGTCCACCCAGATTCAAATGCGACCATCAGATCCTCCAACGGTCACTGCGCGCCAACGGTCAAACGCAATGACCGGACGCGCTGCTCAACCGACCGGACGCGTCGAACGCACAGTGCCGTGCACCCGCGATGCAACGACCGGACGCACTCCACGCAATGACCGGACGCGACAGTGCCAGCGTCCGGTCAGAGTCCAGTAAGCTCCCTTCGCGACCGGACGCGTCCGATCAAGTGTGACCGGACGCGCACCGCGTCCGATCGACCTTGCAAACTGCAGTTCCCTCAGAGCGCCTGACCGGACGCGCCGGCCCCGCGAGTGACCGGACGCGTCGGTTGCAAACCCTAGCCCACGCGCCTGACTGCTGCGCTGTACTGACCGGACGCGTCCGGTCAAATCGTGACCACGTCCGGTGCAGCGTCCGATCTCCTCTGTGACCTCCGTTCGCCTCCGTTTCTGACTTCCGGCGTAGTGGAAAATAGGCATTTCATTTCCCCGAAATCGCCTGAATCCCGCGCTCACACGCTCGGCGGGAGGGAGAGAGGAACCCAAACACCTCTCTACCCGCAAACCATAGCGCGACCAACGCCACCTTTGCAAAAGTGCCAACACCATCAAGTGTACATCTCCATGTGCTTGTGTGTTAGCTTTTTCTCAATCATTTTCAAAGGTTTTCCAGTTAGCTCACTAGGCCCTACATGCAATGCACTTCATGAATTCACCTAGTGGCACCCGTGCGTCGAATAACCGATAAGACTTCCCCTCTTAATAGTTCGGCTATCGACCCTAAACCACTCACACCCTCTATGGTGTCTTGAGTGCAAAACAAAATGGCCCTATGGTTATACCTTTGCCTTGAGCCCATTTTGTTTCTCCAAAAGATATGATCCACTTCATATCATCACATGACCGTCTCGATCCATCGACCTTGACTTCACTTGCTCTTCACCGTTGCATCGGTCCGTCGGCGCCAAGTCTTGCTCAAGCTTCACCATCGCATGGTCCTTCGCTTCGAAGCCTCGACTTGCCCTTCACCTTCACAACCGGTCCATCGAGCCAAGCCTCATCTTGGTCTTCACCATCTTGGTCAGATGAGTCAATGTTATGTCTCATATTCAATTACCACCTTTATCTAAATCATCCACTTAGATACAAAGGTTAGTCCTAGGTTTCATTAATTAGCCAAAACCAAACTAGGGACTTTCAATCTCCCCCTTTTTGGTAATTGATGACAACCCTCACAAAGATGATTTTGATAATAAAAGTTTTGAACTTGTCATACTTGTCCAATCATTTTGCTCATAAGTAAAGTTTGGACAATTATCACAAGCTCGGTTTTGGTAGCATTAGCTCCCCCTACATATGTGCATAGAGTTTGGATTGAAAGCTTTGCACATATGCATGGATAGAAGTGTTGGGAGAGTAATTCTACCAAAATGATGCTAAGGTGTAAGAAATGGACCTTTGAAGCGTGATACCAATCAGAGTTGCCTTTTACACCATCCTTAACTAGACATCCAACAAAACTCAAGAACCCCGTGAGATCAACATTATATGTAAAGGCTCTTGTACCAGTTGTAAAGCTTTAGGCAAGTCTAGATACCACATATAAACTATTCCTATGCATGCTAGTAGATCATTTCATCATCCAAGTCTTCACCATCTTGGTCACATGAGTCAATGTTATGTCTCATATTCAATTACCACCTTTATCTAAATCATCCACTTATATACAAAGGTTAGTCCTAGGTTTCATCAATTAGCCAAAACCAAACTAGGGACTTTCACCGCCTCACGTGGCCAGCATCTTCCACCGCCGCTCCGAGCTTCCCGAGTGCTTCGCTGCAACCGCTGTGAGCTTCTGATGCTTCCCGTGCCCTTGTTTTAGATGCTACCGTGGTAGATTGTTGGGACGCCGGTCACCGTCGCGGCCGGTCCGCCATGGCCGTCGGGAAGGGCTCCCCAGAGCTGTAGCGTAGCCGTTAGGGGTTAAAACGGGTTCGTGGTGAGTCGTAGGTGCTGTAGGGTCGCTTGGTTGGGTGACCGAAGCAGCGCTCGCCGGCCGGCCACCGCGCGGGCATGGCCAGGTCGCGGGAGAGAGCGAGGGAGGCGGAGGAAGGCGATGACATGTGGGGTCATCCTGTCAGCGAGCGCGAGAGAGAGAGAGCGCGGGCGAGAGCGCGGGCTGGGCCGCGTTGCTGGGCCGATCGTGAGTGCGGGCGCGGGCACGCGTGAGCAGGCCGCTCAGTTGGGCCGGACCCGAGGGAGAGGAAGGAGTCGGCCCGGTTCGGTTTTCGGTTTTGTTTTTCTTTTTCAATAAAGATTGTGTAGAGTTCCAAAATTGTGTAGAGTTCCAAAAATTGTTTATTTCCTTAAAAAATTGTTTATTTCCTTAAAAATTGTGTAGAGTTCCAAAATTCATGAAAATTTTTGTGTGAGTCTCTTAATATGTAAACTATCTAGGAAAAATGTTAAACCCTAAATTTGAGTATTTGTACAGTAGAATTAATTAGTTCCAATAAAGATTAAGTGCAACTTCCAGGAATTTTAATAATTAAATTATTAATCCAAAAATTATGAAATTTATTATGACACTGTTTTAAATCATTCTTAATCCATAGAAAAAGTTTGAACTTGTTTAGATAAAGTTTGATCAACTTATAATTATGCCCTAATTATTTAAATAGTAAATAAATGTTAATTTGAGAACTTTAAGTGTTGTGTGCCCTTTTGATTGAGTGATGTCCTTAGGTCACTACTCTTTGGTGATCTTTGGCACCTTAATTCCATGTTTGAGCTCGTTAGTAGCTTGCTTAGGGTTAAAAGCTGGTATCACTAAAATTGTCACCGCTAGTTAGTAGGTTTTCTGTTTGCGACTGTACCGTGAAGGGAAGTTGTACTCAAATCGTAATTCATGGCATGTTATCATCAAGCATCATGTTTATCATCGAGCATCATGTTAAAGAATGTTATGTACTCGTGTACTTTCCGCTTTCGCAGAAGTCGAAGTCACTGAGCAAGCTTCCAGAGAAGAGCGATCGTCGGTAGGTTCCGGACCAGACGTTGGAGTCCTCGAGTCTGAGTCGGTCGTCGTGTCAGAGCAAGGCAAGCCCCGATGCATTTAAACCCTACCTTGAGTTTTACAAATCTTAGCACTGGTACTATGGTTTACTGCATTAAGTAATTAGGAGTTGAGTGATAACCTAATTGCTGCATTATCATCCTTGATTATTGCGATATCACCCTTGATACCTGTTTTACTAAAAATGCGTAGTATGCTTCGCTATGCTTAGAAGTTAAGCTTTTAAATGAAATGTTTACATGGCCATGACGGCATACTTAATGAATATTGAAATATGAGAATGAACTTGAAAGATCGGGCGGGTGGTTTGGCCACTGCTAACATGCATTGGGAACGGAGTCTCAATGTAGTGTTTCCGCCTTGTCAGTTAAGGACCGTCCGTTGTATGGCCCGCTTGTGTTTCGAGACTTTGCAACTAGCCTCATGCCTTGGGTAAGCCCAAAATGTTGGTGATTCCATTACGAGAACGTCTAACCTCGCACTGGGAGTGGAGAGATGGCGGGAGTAGCGTGTACCCTCGGGGCTAGAATCGGGCCGGGTTCGAGGAGTACTGTACTCTCGGGTGGTGATGGACACGTTCTGGTTTTGGGAGATCTAAATAAGGGTTGATATATGCAAGATTCGGTTCTACATATGTCGTGATGTTAGAGATCCCCAGCTGGGTATAATCGGTTCGAATCGTCGTTTGCTCCTCGGTTATGGAGACTCGATCACCTGTCCTGCATCGTAGATAAGAACTAGAATAGAAAGAAAGAATGAGAAGTGTTTTGATAATAATTACTTTGATCTAGATTAGGATAACCTAGATTTGGTTAATGAACCATCAATGGTAAAAGTAAAATGTTGAAGATAAGGACTTACCTTAGTAATCTTTTCTGCAAAAGAAAATTTGATTCTAGATTACCCGTACCTTGATTCCCTAAAGCTAGCATGCCCTTGGAGTCTTTGTCTTAGTCGGGTAAGTCTTGTTGAGTGCTCTCATACTCAGGGTTTGTTGAACCCCTTGTTGCAGGTGCGGTTCATGAACAAGTCTGCTTCGAGCCTTGTTGCATGACCGTCGTGGTTGAAGAAAGTGACGACGAGTAGACTGAGTGGCCTTTGGGCAAGGCATCTCGCCTGTGTGATGTAATAAAGTTACTACCGATACTTCTCTACTACTGGTTTGTAATAATGTTACATAAGGTTTGAGATTTGAAAAACTGGTTTGTAACCCTAAGTTATTGTAAGACTTCTGCTACTTTACTCTGTTGAATATTTTGAATAAACTGTTGTAATATTGCAATACTCCTGTGATTGGATCCTGTTCGGAGGAAAGCAGGCCTTTTAAGTTATGGTGAACATAAGTATGGCTGTCAGAGGTCATTATGGCAATGACAGGTACTTGTGGCCCATCATAATTAGGAGGTTCTATGACAACATCAAGAACTTTATGAAAGGTGTCGTAGTGAAAGACCCTCCACCGCAAATGATGACTAGTGCCGAGATTCATGCTCAGATAGATGCTCTCGTGCCCAATCAAGAAGGTGGTGGTTTTGTGGGGTATGGTGAGGAACACATGTGGACTCATAAGTCGGGGTTGACGAGGCTCCCCTATTTTGATGACCTCCTTCTCCCACATAACATTGATGTAATGCACACTGAAAAGAATGTCGCCGAGGCACTTTGGGGAACCATCATGGAAACTGAAAAGTCAAAAGACAACCCTAAGGCTAGAGTGGACTTGGCAACGTTATGCGATAGACCAAAACAAGAGATGCAGCCTCCTAGAGCCGGCAAGACATGGAAAAGGCCTAAGACCGATTTCATCTTGGCTAGAAAATACAGGAGGGAAGTACTTGAATGGATGCAGACGCTAATGTTTCCTGATGGGTATGCAGCGAATCTGAGAAGGGGAGTGAACTTATCTACTCTACGAGTCAACGGGATGAAGAGTCATGACTACCACATATGGCTTGAGCAGCTTCTTCCGGCAATGGTTCGAGGCTATGTCCCTGAGCATGTGTGGCTAGCGCTGGCAGAGTTAAGCTACTTCTTCCACCAGCTTTGTGCTAAGGAGTTATCTCAGACCATGATTGATGACTTGGAAAATGAGGCACCTGTGTTGCTCTGTAAGTTGGAGAAGATCTTCCCACCCGGCTTCTTCAATCCGATGCAGCATTTGATATTGCACCTCCCGTATGAGGCACGAATGGGGGGGCCCGTGCAGGCCCGTTGGTGCTATCCAATCGAGAGATGTCTAAAGACTCTTCGCAAAAAATGTAGAAATAAAGGGAAAATTGAGGCTTCTATTGCAGAGGCATACATTCTGGAGGAGGTGTCAAACTTCACAGAGAAATACTACGCCGAGAACCTTCCAAGCGTGCATAATCCACCCCCTCGTTACAATGCTGGTGAAAATGAATCGAACCTCAGCCTTTTCCAAGGACAACTCGGAAGCGCAAGTGCATCAACCACTAAGACCTTGACACATAAAGAGTGGCACTACATCATGATATATGTGTTGAACAACCTTGACGAGGTGGCGCCATACATTGGGTAAGTTCTCAATGAACTTGTTTCAATACGCCATCACTGTTCCTCATCCAACCCCTTATTTTACGTTGGTACAGGGAATTTATTCATCACTTCTGGAATCAATCAAGGGATCCTACCCCGCAGGAAGCTAATACCATTCTTTCAAAGGGTGCGGGACCAGGGAGGCCTGATTTTATTTCTTGATTCAAAAACAAGGTACTTTCGAATGTAGCTCATACTTAGTTCGACCTTCCAAGTTGCTCGTACGTTGAAATAATATAATGATCTATCCTGCTCGAGCTTGCAGGCCCAAATCGATGCGTCTATCAGTGGCGAGCTGAGACAGGTTGCAAACGGCTGTGCCTATAGGGTCAAGTCATTTACCGGTTATGATGTGAATGGATATCGCTTTCACACAGCAAGCTACGAGCAAAGTCGGCCCAACCGAAGAACCACAAATAGCGGTGGTTTTACCCCCGGCACTGATGGCCTCGACTATTATGGAAGAATTGAAGGAATATACGAACTTTCATTTGTAAATGCCATCGGTTGCAAACCTCTTAGTCCTATCATATTCAAATGCCATTGGTTTGATCCTGGAGTAACGAGACGGACCCCTCATCTTGGGCTAGTCGAAATTCGACAGGATTCTGTCTATCCAGGAGATGATGTATATATTGTGGCTCAACAGGACACACAGGTTTATTATACCTTATACGCATGCCAAACCAAAGAGTATCTTAAGGGTTGATCTATTGTGCACAAGGTATCGCCACACGGTAAACTACCTGTCCCAAACGATGAAGATTACAACTTCAACACAAACACATATGACGGGGAGTTCTATCAAGAAGAGGGGCTACAAGGGAGGTTCGAGATAGACTTAACCGAAGCGATAGGAATGGATGTAGACGATGATTGGGTTGATGATGAGGATGATGGAGATGACGTGCAAGATGTGAAGGACTTACAAATGCTTGAGCGATTACGTTTAGGCAATGACAATGAAGACAACATTCCTCCTTCGGATAGTGTTGATTATTTCGACATGGTTGATAGTGATGATGAGACTTATGATCCAGCTAATCCCAATCATGCAGATTATTTCTAATACATGTAATACAATGTTATTTTGTAATTATGTTTTGTTTATTTTGCATCTATTTCTAATTACTTTTTGTTTATTCTTTCTAATTTCTAATTAGCTCATTTTTATTCTTTCTAATTGCAGGTGTTTGAACAAAGATGGTGGGCAGCCATCAGAGGAACGTGTTCTCGATTTACCGAAGGACACGCCCTATGCCGGCTGCAGAAGAGCAGCCGTCGGACAGGAGAAGGAGCAGCAGCAAGAGGCAGGCTCGTCCTCCCACGCCGGTGGAGGACGAGGTGGAGGAGGAGGTGGAGGTCGGGGACGGAGACAGAGACGGGGACGAGGAGGAGCAGGCTCGGCAGATGGACGAGGAGGGGGGGTGGGGACTCGGACGACGAGGAGGAGGTGGTAGGTACGGGTTCGGCTTACTCTAGTTCATCGAGTGTCTACTTGCGAGGTACCGCGAGCCTCCCTCCTCCGCCGGCAACTCATCGACGCCCGGTGATTCGTCCCGAAGGGAAAAAGTAAGTCTATTAATATGTTATCAATACTTTTTCATTTGATATGTTGAAAATTAAAGTAGAAACTAATATTTTATTCTTAATCAATTATGCAAGGAACTGGACCGTTGTGTCGAGTGGAGGTATCGCATGCCATGTCAATGGCATCCTGGGTCTTTTGTGCAGGACCCACTATCCTGGTCTAGTTGACTACGCCGGAAAGAGGGAGCCAGCCTACACCTTCGACCACTACGCCAACGCCCCCGACGCGGAGGCTGAGAACAAGATGGTGCGGGTGAAGCGAGACTTTTGGGTAAGTCTTCATCGCATCACATTCATTATATTTTTCTTGAAATAATGAATGGACATCGTGTCTATATGCAGCTTTATTACATTATATTTTTCTTGAAATAATGAATGGACATCGTGTCTATATGCAGCTTTATTACAGATGCGAGGAGGGATTTGAGGTCAGGGCGGAGGTGGTGCTTACCAAAGCCTGTAAAAAGCTCATCGTGGACATCCATTATGAGGCGTGCGTCTAGGCTGTCGTCACTTACTACAGGTCGATCCTTGGAGAGGATGTTAAGAAGCCACAAGCAAGAAGCATGACGCTAACCCGGGACCAGTATATACAGGTAGATAAAGAACATTAATATTTATTCCTTTTGACATCAAGTACTCTTAATTTGTTCATCTTATATGTCAAATACTTAATGACGTGCAGATGTGTCCATGGTGGTGAGCCGCGTATCCCGAGTGCTGGGACAAGATAGTGGACAGGTGGTGCGGCCCCGAGTGGACCGAAGCGCACAACGCTGTCCGGGAGCGGCGATTGCTGATGCCAGGTGTACCGCACCATCAAGGCAGCCATAACCTCGCCGCATACAGACAAGCATGGGTACTAGAATTTATTTCTCTATTCTAACGCTCAATTTTGCCTGATTTCTAATTATCTTGTTGTCTTTCTCGTAGTCGGCGTCACATGCGGGCCAGGAGTGCACCACGTTCATGGCATATGCTATGGCCCACAAGGGCAAGGCGACGTCCGACGTCTCCTACAACCCGGAGGACCCGCCCAAGGTGTACAGCAACCCGTCCGTCTACACCCGCATCAATGAGTACACATCGGCGGCAAGGGCTCTCCATGGAGACGACTACGACCCGAGCTCCCAGGACTTTGATTCAGAGGTCGTCATGAGGATTGGAGGAGGCAAGAAGCATGGGCGGTACTATCTTGGCGACGGCGTCATCGACGCTACCTCTACTCCCTCCCTCTCCCAAATTCGAGCACGGAGCACGGACGCAAGCATTCCCATAAGTCCACGGCCAGAGACTTCACAACAGCGGATTTTATCACTCCAGGTGATTCCTGTTTTATTCGTCATACATTGATATTTACATATCTTAGCTTTGCATTGTTTAAATATTGTGGTGAAATATTGCAGACCCAGATCGAGCAATTGGAGGCCCTGCGGGAGGCCGATCGCCAGAGGATGGAGGCTATGGAGGCCCAGCGCATTGCGATGGAGCAGAGGCAGCAGCAGCAGATGGCAGAGGTTCTCCAGTACATGCAAGCTCTTAGGCAAAAGACGGGTGTAGCTCCGCCAGCTTCGCTATTCGTTACACCGCCACCTCCACCTTTAGGACATGCTACTCCTGTAAGTATGAATATGATTGTTTAAGTTTGTATGTTCATGCTTAGGGCCAAACCGTAACACTACTTGTAGCCTATTGGATTATTGTCTCACACATGCAATGTCTTCTCCTTTGTGCAGCCTCAATCGGCGGGTTTGAATAATCCACCTCTCGGGCCCTCGAATGATCCAGTTCATGGTACACCACAGTCTCAGTGGGGAGCTTGGGGATCTGGGTAGTTGTCTTTCTAGTTGTTGTTCACTTGGTGATGGACTTGTGATGCACTAGTGTTAGTTATTTGGACTTGTGATGAACTTGTGTTAGCTATTTGGACTTACGATGCACTTATGTTATATATGTTGTGATGCATCTGATCTATATGAGATATTTATGATGTATGTGAGATATATGTGATGAATTTGATATATATGTGAAATATTATTTTTGTCGCGATGGAATGTAAAAATTCAAAAAAATAGGACGGTTATGGTCACTTTGCCGAGTGTAACACTCGACAAAGGAAGCCTTTGCCGAGTGCAATCACAAAAACACTCGGCAAAGCTGGGAAAAGCAAGCCAATTTTGGCAAATTTCTCAGCTTTGCCGAGTGCCAGGGAAGAGGGCACTCGGCAAAGAATTTTGCCGAGTGCCAGTCAGAGGGCACTTAGCAAAGAATTTTTTTAAAAAAATTTTTCTTTGCCGAGTGCCACTCAGAGGGCACTCGGCAAAGAATTTTTTTTAAATTTTTTTTTCTTTGCCGAGTGCCACTCGGAGGGCACTCGGCAAAGAATTTTCAAAAAAAAATTCTTTGCCGAGTGCCCAGCTGTGAGACACTCGGCAAAGAATTTTGGAAAAAAAATTTTTTGCCGAGTGCCCAGCTGTGGGACACTCGGCAAAGAATTTTTTAAAAAAATCTTTGCCGAGTGCCCAACTGTGGGACACTCGGCAAAGCACCCGTTAACGTTATCTCCCCCGTCACGGCAACTTTTCTTTGCCTGAGTGCTGGCAACTTTTCTTTGCTGAGTGCTGTCGTGGCACTCGGCAAAGCCTTTGCCGAGTGCCCGACAAAAAACACTCGGCAAAGAGGTCTTTGCCGACGAATTTTTTACCGTGTACTCTTTGCCGAGTGCGGCACTCGGCAAAGCCTTTGCCGAGTGTATTTATGGCTTTGCCGAGTGTCCTGGACACTCGGCAAAGCGCCTGATTCCCGTAGTGTCTAGTATTTTATCCCTATGGAATGAAGGCAATATATTTTTACATCAAGGAAATTAGACTCTATATCTGTCAATATTATGTCGATAGGCAAATTGAAATAGAGACAAGTCATTGAAATTTATACTCATTCATATAGCAGCTTGAATCGTACAAAGCATCACAAGGCTAGATTAGATGCACATTAAAGGTATAGAACAATTGGCTGACGTGGACACCGCCAAATGCACGAACAACCCACGGAAGATAGATTCCACTCTCGTGGGCGTGACATCTCGAGGAGATCCGAATAGCTTGCCATCTCCACTCCGAATAAGGAGATCGATCTAGATGGAGGCAGACTAGCTCTGATGTCGAGACCATCTCGATGGCCCGAGGAGATCCGAGCAGAAGCAAGGACGGCAACGCAGGGGATGGGGGTGGTGGTGTGGAGAAGCACAAGGGGACAGGGTGGCGGAGGGGATAGAAAGGTTTGTTGCTAGGGTTTCTAGCTATGTGCTTTTATACCCATGTGGGTATATCACGACCCCTTTTAGGCCGCGTCAAAGGTCATAGTAGCCCAAGCCCCAGGTTAGCTACTCATTTTAGATGAAGTCATAATTTCCATGTTGGTATGACATCGTGACAACGAATTTTGTTGTTTTCATGTGTGTTTTAACACAAACGATATAAAATTTTGTTTTTTCCTGGTTGGTTACACTATTATTTTCTTGTGTGTTTTTTCCTATAATTGTCAGGTTAAATGTAATTTTTCTGTCAGGGAATGTCGGTGAAATGCTCTCTAACATGAGTACTTCGTTTTCCAGTAGTGTTAGTATACGGCCTTGAAGATTCCTGGCCCCTTGCCGAAACGTTAAAGCATTTTGAGAATAATAACATGAGAAAATTCTCTATTTGATGATTGATACCCATAAAATAGGAACTTAATTTTTCTATGCCTCTGCCAAGCTCGAACTTTCCTATTTAACCCCTCACTTTAATTATTTTCATACCTAAATTGAGCGTGCATTATTCGTGCCGTCCAAGCGAAGCCCCCATCCATGAGTTGACTGAGTTGACATGAATATTTTTGTCTCATGAACCAAAATGCCCTGGCCATTCAGCCTTGACCCACACTTGTGGCCAAACGGGGAAGGCTCCCATCAAAGCAGCCCGACCATGTATGCAGGCGAAGTGGCGAACGGTGTAGCGGCTGGACGCTGGAGGACGTACGTGATGGCGGGCAGAGCAGTGGAGGCCGGAGGGCGGCACCGCTCGCCCAGCGTTTCAGGGCCGGTGCGGGCTCGCTGGGTGGCTTGTGGCCCGCTTGCCTGGCAAAGCAGGTGCGACCGGCGGCCCCGGTGAAGGACTACTCAGCTCATCCCGCGCCGGTGCACAGGTCCCCTCGGCCTGGCCATGATACGCTCCCTCTCGCTGATCGAATGACACGACGTTCCGGGCGTCCTTGGCGACCCAGTACATGACGCCGTCGGTGCTAAGACTATCCGCACTCGTGAACCTCTATATTCATCTTCTAAAAGAAATATTCCATCTTAGTCATCACAAAATATACAGTTTCTCCGCATCCATCCATCCTCTATATCATCCTCTATTTACTGTAGAGCCCACTTGTCACTTTATCTAAATATATCCATGTGACATCTTGTTTTGAAGTATTTATTGAAACAAATTTAATGGTGCAATCGGAATTTAATTTGGTATTTTAGTTTGTGAGCTTTAACAGTTTTTAGTTAGGATAAAAAGTAGGGCCCGCCACCTGCGCAGCTTTCTCTCCCACGCTCGCGCGCATGCTGGATGTCTCCCGTGGGGCCTGTAGCGTACCGGACGAACGCTTCAACTCTACACATAGCAAACGTCGCGTGCATAGCGTAAGCTTTACCGTACCCGCTGCAGCTTCTTTTTTCGGTATGTCTTCCTGCAGGGAGCTTTACCGTTCGCCGGTGCGGGTGGTCTAAGGACGCTGGAGTCTAGGTGGCATATCTCGCGCCGGGGGTTGGCAAATGGCAATGGCCAATGGCACGTAGCGCCATGCCAGCCCACCATTGCTGACGCCGCCTTCATTCCCAGTGCGAATATACAGCCTGCAGGAGACGTTGAACCCGCCGCTCCGGTCCAGGACTCCAGGTAGCAGGGGAGGTACTCGGTCATCGGCTCGGACGCGAAGCGTAGGCCTGATCGCCCCGAAGTCTGCCAGCCTGATATATAACCCGGTACACAGAGTGACAGAGAGAACCATGTAACACGGTTAGTGTTGAGATTGGATGGTAGTGTCAGTTTAGGCATCAAAATTGAAGTGTGTGTATATATATAAATATATAGCGCTATTCTAATATTATTCTACACTACAAGCCAAAACTGACCTAAAAAAATACTGAGTACTACTGAATCGTGTTTAGTATCAGTCAGTACTACGCACAGTACCACGAAATACTGAATAATACTGAAACGTGACTACTGAATTTTGTTCAGTATAACAGTTTGGTGTAGAATAGCGTGTATATATATATATATATACACGCTATTCTACACCTTAGGTGTATATATATGGAAATCCGAACCCTTTACGGCTATGGAATAAATCCCGCAGTATAATATGGTTGTCAAATAGGGAATTTTCTGGAATAACATCCCCTTGCACAGTTGCAGATTGGGGATGATGATCCAGCTGCCATTGCGACTGTCTTACTGTTTGTTGCATGAACACAGAGAGATGTTGTGGGCAAGGGAGGATTTAGAATCGCAAATTATGTACAAATAAATTTTCATCGTTTTCACGTAATCGCTATCAAGTGACAGCTAGCAATACTAATACTCTGGATCCGCCCGTGGTGCTGTGGTGTTTCTGTCCTCTATTATAGCTGGATTGACAACGCTGCACACTCCTCATGCTTGGATGCTTCTTGCCAAGCACCCAAATCTGATCATGTCCTCCCTGGCTGCTTAATTAAAACTTGGCCGGGTACAGATTAAATGATGGCCTAAGGATGACCAAACGATAGAAAGGAGGAAGACAAAGGTCTGAGACAGTGCAATTGAGTGGAAGGGAGGTGGGGATGAATTAATTAATGGCACTATGAACTGGACTATGGGGGTGTTTAGATGCAAAAAAATTGGAATTTTGATACTGTAGCACTTTTCGTTTGTATTTGGCAATTAGTGTCCAATAATGGACTAATTAGGTTCAAAAGATTCGTCTCGTGATTTACAACCAAACTGTGTAATTAGTTATTTCTTTTACCTACATTAAGTGCTCCATGCATACGTCTAAAGATTGATGTGATGGAGAGAGAGCGTAAAAATTTGGAATTTTGAAGAGATCTAAACACCCCCATGTATATGTCTTGGGACACTCTAAAGTTTGTACTCCCTCCGTGCCAAAATATCTGTTGTTTTCGCTTCCCGAGAAACAACTTTGATAAAATATATATTAAAAAATATTAATATTTATGATACATAATTGGTATCATTAGAATGATTTTTTAATCTATTTTTTTAATAAATTTATTTGGAGATATAAATGTTGCACATATTTTCTACAAATCAAGTCAAACTTGTGGCACGAAACCGAAAACGACAAATAAACTGGGAATAATATAAGAATTAATTAATCTAGTGGCCTCTGTCTATTATATAGATATATAGACAGTGGCGGAACCCGAACTTTTGATTAAGAGGGCCAAACAATATAACGACACATCGTAAATATCACAAATATATACATTAAGTGTATGTCTCAACAGTTTTCCAAGTTTTTTACACATGTATTTAGTATTCATAGCGAAAAACACAATATTATTATAAAAATAGGTGAAATAATAAATTTTATGGTGTTCAATTGAATTTTTTACAGGGTATTAATACTATTTCACTGTGATGGGGGTTGGGGAGGGGCACGGCCCCTGCTGGCCCCCTGGTTCTGCCAGTGTATATAGACATACATGCTGCCGTGCCGGACTATTATGGGTCCAACACAGTTCCTTGTGTTTCGGAGAGCTTTTACCAATACCTGCACATTTAGAAAGTACTTCCTCTATTTAGAAAGTACTTCCTCTGTGTCCCTGAAGTAAGTCATTTTGGACATCGACCGGTTTTAAAACTAACTTTGACCACTATTTTTTACTATAAATATATATAAATATAGTTCATTTATACTTTTATAAAACTACATTTCGAGATGAATCTACTTACATCACTTTCGTATTTTCAAACTCAACCCAAAAGAATTTATTAATAGTCAAAGTTTAAAATGCTTGACTTAAGACACTTCAAACTTCCTTTAGGAACATGGAGGGAGTATACATTAGTCTTGTCTTACATGCGGTTAGTCTCAGTTCACAGATTCATAGCGTTGGTTCCAAGACTGCCATGTCATATATAGAATGAAATAAAACTGGGATAAGACACCCACTCTCAAAGGAAAGTTTTATTCTATAGTTTTATAGGCATTAATTTCATGACTCATAGAGAGCTAGTAATCGTGGCAAGAGAGTTTTATTTCTATGAAACTCATTTCTTCTCTCTCTTCTTAAATGTGTTGTCATGTCATAAACATTACCTATTGGGCAACCTATTTAATGCAGATGAAACTATCATGAAACTCCTAGTGAGACTCACTTAGATGACCTGAACAATAAGTTTTTTGTTTAGGTTGTCTCGTAACCATTAATAGTTCTTTAAATTGTGTATGTGTACAAAAAATACTGTTGTGAACCATGACAAAGCATGTATAATATATTTTTTTTCTATAACCATTTGTCAACGTGTGGACACTACATCAAAATCGTTTCGCTGAAATTTAGTTTATGTTGATGCTTATGTTGCTCTGTTGTAATAGAAAAATACTGTCCGTTCGTTAAAAAGTACTACTCCGTCCCATAAAAAGAGTCGACGTGGGAAACGTGCTGGTCAAACTTTCTCAACTTTGACTACGTTTGTAGAAAATGCGTGCAACATTTATATCTTTAAATAAGTTTATTATGAAAGTATATTCAAAGATCTACCTAATGATACTAATTATGTACCATAAATATTAATATTTTGTTAAATATATTTGGTCAAAGTTAAAAGCTATTGACTTTTTGGAAGCGAGAATGACTCTTTTTATGGGACGGAGGGAGTATAGCTGAAGTAGTGCTGAAGAACCGGATCACTGTTCATTCGCTGAAAAGCAACGTACACTCGTATTTACACTCGTATTTACAATTAATCGGATACTTAGATCTCCGATCGATTGGAGAAAAAAGGACAAGGCTGCTGCGCTGGCAACTTTGTCTGGTTCGCATGCTCGCGCACATCCATCCACAAGTGCATGTGCGTACGACGTCTCTGTCCGATCCGTTGGCCAAAACGGAATATTAAAACCTGTTACGGTTACGGATGTCAAGTCGTGGAACGGCTTTCCAAACTCTGTGCCCGCGCGCTCGCTCACAGTTCCATGTATTGGCCATGGCGCGCGTTTTCAGCAACGCACCACTGGCCTGCCTGACCCTAGCTTGTAGTCAGAGAGCTAGGACCACTGGTGACGAGAAGGTAGCTAGTGAACGTAGGATTACCTCTTTTCTTTGATAAACGGAATCCGAGCATAGTACTAGTAGTACTTCCTTACGAGAAACATCCTCATCACATCGAATCGTGGCGCTCTCGAGCTTTGTAGGCAATGTAATAAATGCATGGGTCCTACTAGGGCATCATGTAGATCCACATAATTTAGTCAGTTTTGTCGCTCTACAGGCTAAATGTTCACCAACTGTACGAGAACAAGTCTTAGAGTGGACCACTTGCATGGTAGGTATTTCTCGAACCCTATCACTTGCATAGGCTATTTTTCATAGCCACACATGTGGCTAGCACCTTTTATCATTTGATAAGATATCTTCATCGGTAATTATATATATATAAAGTGATATATAGAGTGGACCATAAAGTGGACCAATATTTTATGTGATCTATCATTATCCTTTGTTATAGAGAAAATGTATATGATGTAACCATAAAACTAACACAACTAAAAGTTGTCTAATGCCATGAAGAGATCAAAAAGGCATCTTAGAGCCTAAAAACCATGAAATGTGGATAGAGATGAACAGTTTTATGTATATGTTGATGTAGAACTGGTACTAGCAGAAGAGGAAGAGGTAGCCATGGATCGATTTGAGTACTCTGCTGTACGTGACCTACTGTAAATTATAGGCTACCCACCACTAATTAACAATCGAGGTTTAGCCCACAACAATGACCTGCTCCTGTTGTTGACCACCACTAACTAGAACCGCGTACAGCAAGGTTTTTTTCTCCACTTGGACACGGTATGGATCCGCGACATCGATCAGAACGATGGGAGATCACCAGCAAGCAGCAGTAGCAGGCCAATTGATCTTTGGCAGCGCGTGCAAGTGCATTGTTATCATGATCGAGATAGATGGTCAGCATCTGTATCTAAAGGTTCATGGCACGGTATACGGTGCAGTCCTCCTGCCATGGTTAGAGCGCGTGCGCCAGCCCCATTGCCCAATCATAGTCCTGTTTCGAAAGACAGCAAAATCTAGTAAAGCAGTTTAATGCTGTTCCTCGTCAACGGCAAACCGTTGCAATACACGAATATGGTTCGTTTGAGCTTATCAGCATAATCAATAGTCATCCAGCAGTATTTTTCTTTCATAATAAACTACTGAACAGTACTTTCAGCCACAATAAACCAGCGAAACGAACAGGCTAGAGGTCTTCCTCGTTTTATGGCCTGTTCGGTTGATCGTTTCTACGGTTCATAAGCCAGCTGATGTTATTTTGTTATAAGAGAAAAACATTGTATCACGGCTAATAAGCAGGGCTGAAGTTCAAGCGAACAAGGTATTAGAAACCAATTAACACTCTCAATATTACACCCCACAAGCTTTCAACCTTTTAGGAACTCTGCAGGTTACCAGAGAACCTAGCGAAAAGTTAGGGACAGTGCTTGGGCTTCTCTAAAAGTAGTTAAGGCGGAAGAAGCCACGTTGTGGTGGCTTAGGTTTTTGGGGGAAAAAACAGTTTTGGTTTCACCATTTTTGACTTGGTTTTGGCTTCAAAAGTTGTTCTTATATGTGCTTGTTTGATAGGGCTTTTGATTAAATTGGTGGAGAAGCCACAATAAAAGTCCTGTCAAAGAGAACCTTAATAACCTTTTGCTTCCAGCAGCTGCACACAATTAGCCAGTATCCCATAATGGTCCTCGATATAAAGTCTCAGCTCCTTTTTTTAAAAGACCTCAGCACCTTATTAGTCATAGCTGTGTACAATCTTCCCCCTGTTCGGCTGAGCTTATCAGCACGGCTTATCAGCCGTAGAACAGTGTTTTTCTCTCACAGCAAATCAGCCACAGCCGGCTTATAAGCCAAAAAAACAGCCTGCCGAACAGGGCCTTATTTTTTTAAAAGGAAAAAATAGGGCTCCAAGGTATGGCGTTGGAGAGGCTGCGCCATAAAGTAGTTTTAAATAGGACCAAGGTTCTAAATCTTCTGCTATAGCTGCTGCTAGAGTGCATTATTATAACGGTGTGAGACTGGTCGAGCGCTATTTGTGCTCATATATAATTTAGCGGCTATATAAGCCCACTATGCATCATTTAGCTCTGCTACTAGCTGTTTTAGACTCCATTTTGTTAAACGTCACAGTCACGGATTTAAAACATTACAATGACCTATGCAATATAATAGTGCCAACTTCATTGCCAAAACAAAAACATAGTTCTAGCATAATCCTAAACTATCTCAAGTTTAAACTAAATTTATATATATAAAATAAGTATGTATGATACTAAATAAGTATGGTTAGATTAATCATAAAATATTTTTCATAATATATCTATTTGAATGTTTATACTCTTTTCAACGAATTTGGTGAAACTTAAAATACGTTGACAGAGAACTAAACCAGAGTTGGTTCTTTTTGGGATTGTATTTTAGAGCGACAGCCACAAAGTCTTGTCCACATCAATGTGGTACCACTGAAAGCTCTTTCACCGCTCGAGGGGGTCCTTCGGAAAAGAAAAGGGTTTGCTAGAATGACACAAGCTAGACCTCATATTGTGACCATTATTTGCTCATGATTTACAAATTTCTGAGTATTTTAAAGGGCACTACATCTCAAGAAAACAAACATAGTTGCAGGCTGTGTTATATTTTAAAGGGCGCCTGATTCAAAATATATGTACTAGAACGTTTGAACCAAAACTTTTTGATGCTTTGACTATTTATTCTACACAACACCTACGTTCAAAAATAAAACCCATCTTTTACTTTGAAATTTTTCAACAATAAGTCAAAATAGTAGTATGCTCGGTAGATGATATTTTGGAACTAGATATTCATATTTCTAAAAAATAACTTTATTTTGTTTTAATCTATAAAATATATCATCTTTTTTGCAGGAAACTATCGTTTTCAAAATCAAAATTTTAGGATCTACCCAAAATAAAATAGGACTTTTGCATTCATGAACATAGATCAAAGTGGTATTGATAGATCCGTCAAAAGTTGTTTTTTTTCTGTCACTCATAACAAATCGATGTAATTAAAACTGGACTATTAGAGGATGTATTCCCTGAATGCATGCCTTTACTAAAACATTGTTCAAAACTATGTAAACTCACGACAACAGTTTGCATTTTAGTAAATGCCGTTCCAATCGTTCTCCTAATTACAGTTAGGTTTATGCTTACATACTCAATAATACTTCTTCAGTCAGCCGAATTTTCGTATACTTATATTGTTCGTTGTTATCGCATGCCTTTTTGTTCACAGCCTAATTTTCTAAGCTAACCCGGGACCATGTAGGTTTTTTTATATTTTATACTAACTTGCCTGATTTTATTCGGCTGCTTCATGTTTTCCGTTCTCTCCTCCGGTTCCCTGTTGGATTTGATAGCTCTGTTACAAATGCTGACAGAACAGTGGACCCTCGTCCTTAGGAGACGTCGCTATCTCAATGTGTTGTCGGAGCCTCAGCGCTTGGTGGCTGCGGCATTTCTTTATATTTTTGGTGGCTGCCGTTGCCTCAGAGCTCTGGCCCACGCGTAATGAATTCCCTCGACGAAACACTGCTACAACGGGGCGCGGGCATCATACGCACGTTTCTTGGAAGGTCAACTTTGCGATGCATGGTTATTTTTTCCTGGGCGTTTTTTTTTACAACATTCCTGGGCGCAATTATTTCTGTGGTACGTACGTACACGTATCCGATAGAGTGAAATGCGCTGTAGCCTGTAGGTCCACAAACTATTCCCGTATTATATATGCCCTGGGTTTGTTCATTATTTCAAAGGAATTAAAATCTACATAATAGATTAGCTATTTGGTTTAGAATTTGATATTCCATAACATTCTTAATCTTACAAATAAGTCTATCTTAAATTCATAGGATGAAAGATAGAAATGGATTCTATAGATCACTAAGCTATAATTCTATTCTCCAACTTATAGCACACTCTTCAACTCACTTCCCTACAATAAAAATACAACATATAAGTATGTCCCTTGTATGCCTAACAACAAATATACAAATATATTCCATATATAACTATATTAGCTTAATTAATCTATGCCTAAATTGTAATTATTAGAATGAATTCAATTTCAAGAATCCTAATGAGGCCTTAAAGTAATCATCTAGATTATTTATAAGATGTTTACTCCATGGAATGAGATAGCCTATCATCATTCTCACTCGTTAAATTTTTATTTGGTTTGCAAAATAAAATGAGATCATACATCAACACCACATTTTCACAAACTAGCAGTAACAACTTGTACTGGCACGAGAAATGAAGGCATTCAACTAAATTTGACGGATAGACTCATGGTGCAGCATCTCACCTAGAATACATTGATTCTCCAAACCTAACACTCCATTAACTTTTCAAGTGATTAATTCCAATTGTGAATCAAGTGTTAGAGCTTACGAGATCTTAATTAGCCTAGCTCATCATTAGAACACATAGGCTTAGAGGATCGGAATGTCATAGGTTACAAGATCGTCACTTGCTTCATCTTTGTGCCATGGCTGTCCTCTATTTCTTCGGCTTGAAGAAAGATCCTATTTGACTTTGGTATAAGTGGAAAATCCCTCAAAACCTTCTGACGAACCCACTTGTTTCTGTTAGCATCTTTGCATCTAGATTCACCATATTTTGGGCACATATACATTTTAGCATAATCCTTCCAAAAGAACACACAATTATTCTGGCACACATAGGTCGATGCATATCCAGGGTCCAATTCACATAGCGTTTGTTTGCCTCATCATATAATTTTGGTAATTAGCACCAAGGGAATGATGACGATACTTGTTTCTGCTAACTCGATACTGGGACTTGATATGGAGTAACCTCATAGGGAACTAGAATCTTGGGTAGCTAGATCCTAATCAAAGTGACCTATTCAAATACTTGAGCGCTCTATCAAACTTGAGCTATTGTTTATTCCACTAGTAGAGAACAAACTTTCAGTTTTAGGCTTCAGTCCCGGCTATTTTTAGGCCCGGGACTAAAGAAAGGATTAGTCCCAATTGAAGCTACTAACCGGGACTAAAGTTCACTGCCCAAAGGCTAGAGCCACAACTTTTGCAAGAGCAGACCTTTAGTCCCGGTTGGTGGCCCAAACCGGGACTAAAAGTCACCCTCCAGTCCTGGTTAGAGCTACCAGCCGTGACTAAACCTTTAATTCCGGTTGGAGGCTCCAACCGGGACTAGAATTGTACCTGTTGTCCGGGTTTACACCATAAACTAGGACTACATGTCCCGGGCTATATACTTTCTCCTTACTTTCTCCCCCAGCCCGAGCCATTTCAAGCTCTCTGCTTGCTCTCTGTTCTTGCTCATGGAAAGAGTTCATGCTTACGGGATTGGTGAAGACTTCGTTTCTCCATCCATTCTTCGGTTCTAAAGGTTACCAACTTCATCCTCTCATGTTTCATCACTAGCATGGCTCATTTCGTGGTCTAGAAATAGAGAAATTTATGGTTTTTTAGATTGGGAATGATGGTGGATTTTTTTTATTTATATACCATTCGAGCTCAAAATAACTTGATAGTTTGAATATGAAGATGAAGGAAGCTTATAGTAGTTCATCAAAACTAGTATGCACTTTTCATTGCCTCATTTCATGGTCTAGAAATAGATAAAATTTTGGTATTATAGATTGGGAATAATGGTGGATATTTTTTATTTATATGTCATTTGAGCTCAAAATCACTTGATAGTTTGCATATGTAGATGAAGAAATCTTAGAGTAGCTCATCAAAACTAGTATGCACCTTTCATTGCCTCATTTCGTGGTTTAGAAATAGAGAAATATTAGGTTATTTACTATATAGCTCATTTAAATTCATGGTTCATAAAATGAGAAAATTATAGTGAAAGGATCAAGATGCCCAAGAGGGGGTTGAATTGGGCTTTTCTAAAATTAGTTGCAAGAATTAAATCCTACTAGCCCATGTTCACCCCTCGGTGCCTAAGTGTGTTCCTGATGATTCTACCGGTAAAAGTTTTACACCCTAGGTTCCAAATCCTATTCTAGCATGGCAATTCTAGTAATGTAAACAAGCAAGAATTGAAGTGCTAGAAAGTAAATACTTGAAAGTAAAGGGCAAGGAACACGGTAAAGTTTTTCCGAGATATCGAAGAGTGGCCACTCCCCACCAGTCCTCGTTGGAGCACCCGCGCAAGGGTGTAGCTCCCCTTTGATCCGCGCAAGGATCAAGTGCTCTCTACGGACTGATTATTTGATACTCCATCGCGGTGAATCGCCTAAAACCGCTCACAATATGAGTTGGGTCATCCACAAACTCCACTGGATGATCACCGAACTCCCAATCACCACCGAGCCGTCTAGGTGATGGCGATCACCAAGAGTAACAGCCAAGAACTCTTACTTGAATGTGGAAAGCCTAAGGAGAAAGGTGGATGCACACTTGCTACTACACTAATGAGGTCCTTAATCTTGGATTCTCAAATCACAATCTCCTCACTAGGTTCTTGCACTCCCTAGCACATGAAAGGTGTTTCTTAGCTGAACAAATAAGCAAGAGACCTCAAATGAAGGGGTAGGGGTTATATTTATACTCCCCCTCAACACCCCCAATAGTTACCTTTGAAATCTGCAAATTTTGGGGGCACCAGACTCGTCTGTCAACCCCCATCGGATGTGTCTGATGCATGTAAATTCTCTGCCGAGTTAACTAGCCGTTAGAGGCTCACTTGACGCTGGTCAGCGTCTGTTGCAAACGCAATAGACGTGTCTGTCATGAGAATGCTTCCTAGAAGCTTTCTGTGCTGTGTCTGTTAGTCACCAGGCGCGTCTGGTGGCTAACCCTAGCCGCGTCCATCGCTTGCTACGCTAAGTCACTGCCAACGTGTCAGGAGGAGACGCGTCCGACGAGGAACCGTCATCACGTCTGTTGCTCAGAGAAGATCTAGTGGCATGCGTGCTACATTGGACAGACGCTGACGTCAGCGTCTGTTGCTCACGCCTTCAGCGTCCGATGCACCTTTGAAGCCCAATTTCACTTCCGATTCAAACACTTTGTGAATGGCTTCGACTCCAAACAATCTTAGGGTTGTCTTGGGGCTACCTAGTGCTAAGTTTGACAAGTGTGCACCACACCTAACCACTAGACTCACCTAGGTCAACCTACCCATTCACGCCCCCCTTAATAGTATGGCCAAAGGAGAAAACAGAAGTCCTAACGACTAATCCGAACGTCACCCAACACCATTGACGTCCAGAACTAACGGTCCTTAACCTTGTCGTCCATCCTTTGAAAACTGAAACGATTTCCATTGATAAGGGGCATGAGAACCATGTTGCCCATGATTGCTATCACCATGACCTAACATTCTACCATCTCTGCAAAACACATGTTTGTCATGGTAATTAACCGTTGCCATTAATCATCAAAACCCACTCTATGGGCCTAGATGCTTTCATATAGTAGTTGATGAAAATGAGTATAGAGAGTTGTAGATGGCGACTGCTTCTGGGTCCTCGGCCTTGCATGGGGTCCCTAAGCGACTGAGGCCGGACCTCCATCTCATTACGTGTAGCAAGTGTGGGCAGAAGATTGTGAGGGAGTATAGGGTGAAGAAGAAGGGTGTCAACCAAGGGCGCAACTTCTACACCTGTCTGGATCGCGAAGTGAGTTATTTTTTTATCATGTTTTGTTATGGTTTGTGTTGGCGATCGTTATCAACACATTTATACCACCAACATAATTCTGAAAAGAAGGAAAACATACACTTCTACACACATATACCTGTGCTACTGACCTGTTTCCACTTGTGCCAGTAGAATTGATCTAATTGTAGAAACAGATGCCAGAAACAAGTGAAACAGGAGAAGAATACGCTTTTCTAGAAAGCGTAAAGGGCCAAAGGGGAGCAACAGGCCACAACCAGAGAAGAACTAGGCCGAGCACACCTACCCACGCTGACCCAGGCCCAAAGAGGAAGCAGTAGGACGAAGACGGGGCCAAGGGGGCCCGACCTAGGCGTGGGCGCGCCTGGGGCGCAGCTGCACCCCTCGTGCCACTAGCTCGGCCTAGCTTCCTCCCACTGACTGCATTGATGATGGTGCTGGCGGTGCGGGCGTGGGCTTAGGAATATTCCCCCAAGATCCCCCTGTCCTGGCCCTATATAAGAAGAGGGGAGGGCTCCTCACTCACACACACTTCACTTGGGAGCTACCTCACTCCACCTCTCCACTCTTCTAGCTTAGTTTAGGAGTAATATTTGGTATGAATACTAATATTATTTCTTCCAAAGTCATGCTCATATTTCATATATATATATAGTTGTGCTATAGAACTAGAGTATAGTTTTCATGTTATAACCTTGATATATGAACTAGCATATAGTTTGTGTATCATGATCTTAACATATTCTTTTGACATGATCATAGCATATGAACTAGACTATAGTTTCTATGCTAGGGTTTCGTCATATAGAACTTTGTGCTTAATCATTCATGCTATATATCTGTTGAGGTTTAGAGCTAAGTATAGGTGGCGGTTTGTCGTGCCTTCGGGTATGCCTATGCCCTATGCTTGTTGATCCGTAGGGTCAGAGTCCTAGGGGGCATGGGTAGTTTTCTTGTAAGCGAGCGTGGTGCCCGGGTACAAGGGAACAGGCGGATGCATTTTCCTTTCTCCAGTTGAGGGGTAGGCGGTAGGTGGTGATAGCCCTATCCGTACCTTGTAATCCCCCACGTTTGTCTGGGGTGTAGGAGTCTAAATTGTCACATGAGGTTGCTGGTCGACTAGTACTCGGTGGCCTCCTGACCCATCTCATGCATAGCTCTAACTCTTAACCATGTATGTGTATGATCATCAACTATTCTTTACACGGCTATATTAGACATGCCTGCTCCACTTAGGAACATTCTTTCATTCTTTGTTTTTCCTTTTATCCTTGAGATTGGCCCAAGTGTGTGTCACACTATCTTAAGCTTATCATGACTTACCCCTGTATTGAGTAGCTGGTCTATTATGCAGTCAGGTTATCTTGTCCATGTCCCTACTAGAAACTTTACACCATGCCTTCCTTTGGAAAAATATAAATGAACGATATCCGAATACTTTCGGGTGAAATGCTACAATGATATATCCGTACGCTTGCGGATAATATCTGTAAACGTTATGACCTATCGGTTGACATTTCTTAGTCCTATTGCTAGGATACACCAATCCTAGTAGCAATGCTAAGGAATGCCAACAAGGCGTTTCCAGTACAGTTACCATGGGTGGGTCTAAACCCCCATTCTTGGTGATCGTGCTAAGAAATGCCAACAATTTGTAGCCATTTTTCGTGATGATTTTGATTAAAGTTCTTGTTTGGGTGTTGTAATTTCAGTGGGATGGCACTGGATCATGTGACGGTTGGTACTGGGAGGAAGAGTACGTTGATCATGTCCAAAAATCTCTTGCAAAGGCAACTAAGGCGACTAATGAGAGTGCACCTTTGTATGATGAAGCAGTGAACTAGCAGAAGAATGATCTGTCTGTTTTAGTTGGAATTGGTCACGAAATCCTTATTCTGCTGAAGTGCATTGTAGGTTTAGTTTGTTTAGTGCTATTTGGGATTATCTACATTGTATAAAGGCTTTAATAAATTAATGTTTGAGAGTACGTGAAACAGCTATGTGGTATAGGATATTAATTAATCATGTTGATTGATGAATATTTAGGATCTTTTAGTTAACTACTAATCATGCATATTGTATAATATAGGTTATTACAAGTTTTTGATGTGGTGTACATCATGTAATGCAGATAAACCAGCAATGGATGTACAACACGGACCGCCGCTCCCTGGAGTTCATTAGGGGCATGCATGAATTCATAAATGTGGCCAAGGCAAACATGCAAAATGGTTTCATGTGCTGCCCATGTGTTCTATGTAAGAATGAGAAGGATTATTCTTGCTCAAGGACCCTTCACGAACACCTATTTACGTCAGGTTTCATGCCAAACTATATTTGTTGGACTAAGCACGAAGAAAGAGGTGTTATAATGGAAGAAGATGTAACACCCCGGTGTTACGCAAGCATTTGCATTGCAATCATAAGCATGACATGTCATATCATCCATAATCATATATGGTAAGATTATAACTTGAGTGAAATAAAAGCTTGGAAAATAGTATTCGTAATGTAATATGATTATGTACTAATTACCTTTTATCAAAATTGTGCAACTACAAATTTTATATCACTTAGAATTATAGGTCAAATTTTTGGAGCAACTAAATTACTCAAAGTTTTGTCAAAAACTAGTTTCAAAAATGTTATCTAAAAATATTCAAAACTACTCCCTATTTAGCTTTTATTTCCCAATTCAAAATCTGTTGAGAATTTTTAGTTGGCCCCTTAATCAAAGTTGTAGTGAATTAAATTCTAAGCAACTTTTATTTTTGGGTTATTTCCAAAAAAGGTCTTTTTCTTGTTCAAAATGAGGTTTGAAAACTGTATTTGAATTTATTGAAAATAGAAATTTGAAAAATCAATTTTAACCTAAACAGGCCGCCGCTTCCCTTCTCGGCCCGCCCGCGAAGCGGCCCGGCCCAGCTGGCCGCGCGCTCGCTCGCCCGCCCGCCCGCGCGTCGTGCCCGCTCGCCCGCGCGCGCCGCGACACGCACGCGCCCGCGCAGGCACCGCGCGCCCCGTGGCCGGCATGCGCCGCTCGCCGTCGACAGCTGGCCGTCGGTGGCCCCCGCCAGCGCGCGCCTCGCTCTTCTAAGTCGCGTGCGCTCCGCACCCACTCCCCCGCTCCGAATTTCCTCACCTCGGCCCTCCTCCGCTCCGTGCCGCGCGAGCACAGCCACCGCCGCACCCGCCGGCCAAATTGGCCGACGGTGAGCCGCCATAGCTCGCCTTCTCGCGCACCCAACTCCGCCTTCTTCTTTGGCACCCCGTGCGCACCTCGTTGCCGTCTCCCGAGCCAAGCAGGTGCGGATCCCGTGCATCCGCCGCCGGCGGCCATGGCGCCACCGCGCGCGCGGCCTCCCGCGGGAGTGATTCCCCGCTACCCCTCTTGCTTCTCTATCACCGAAAACGGGTCCGCCTACTCCCCGCGCACCTGTTGCTCGCCTTTCCGCACCCGGGCGTGGTCGGCAATGGCCACCGGCCGGTCATCGCGCGGCCACGACGTCGCGGTCACCGGCGCCTCCGGCTTTTTCCCCCCGGCCTCCTCGCGCGAGCGGCCGTGGGCCGAAGCCCGAGCCGGGCCGGCTCGCCTCTCTTCCCCCGCACGCGCGATCAGGCCGAGAACGGCCACGGGCCGGTTGACTTCCACGGGCCGGCCCAATATCATTAACGAAAAATCATTTTATGTTTTCTTTTATTATTCATGATGAAAAATACTTTGGAAAATGTTTTTGTAGTCATTTCAGCTCCAAAAATTGTGAAATAAATTTCTATGGACTCATTGGAACCAGATCTACAATATAAAAATATTGCATGTCAATATTTCATTACTTTTCTGTAGTGTTTTAATTAATCCTTGAAATTGGTGTTTTCTTGAAAAATTGATAATAGATTATAGAAAAATCAGAAAAATGTGGTTCCAAGTTTGTTGATCTTTTTGAGCAATGTACTTGCTAGGAAAATTTTATATCATGTCTGTTCTGTAGAAAAATTTCTATGTGTAGTTCAAATGCTTTTTATTAATAATATTTGTTATTTTGTTAATTAAATAAATGTGAATAAAACATGCAAGTGATAATTTTTCTACAGTGATTGTTTACTATGTAGAAAGTAGAAAAATTGCTAAATCTATTGTTTGATACTTTTCATAATATAAAGCATTTTCATGCTTGCTTTTAGACCTTAGCTTGTTATTTTTGTATAGACAGTTCTAGTAATTCAAATGCAATGAAAATTTTGTGGCATGCTAAAATTGATGGTAGTAATCCACTGTAATTTTCTAAGATTTTTCTGTGCTACCAAAATATGTGTTGCTGTTCAAGCCTAGTGTTAACTAGGGTTTACATTCAACCTTTAATGCAAGATTAGTGAGTAACCTATGCTTTGGTGTATCTTTGAAGCATCTTGAGTGCCAAGTGCCTTTGCCTGATGAAAATAGTTGTGGTAGGTTATGAGTACATGTTCTTGGATGATGTAGACTACCTTGTAGAAGAGTCGTAAGTTCCACGTAATCCAAATAAAGCAACATGCTCATTTCCATCTCATTCATTCATCATCATCATCTCATGTCATTCCTGCAATGCACCTAGGCATAAGCACTTATAATTATGCATCATACAGGATCGCAGGAAGCGAACCCGGTAGCAGTTCCCGAGGACCCGGAAGAGCAGTCAGAGGTGCAAGAGCAGGAGGCGACCGAAGCCGAAGAGGAGGTCGGTGAAGATCTTCCAGAGTGCCCCGACCACCGTCCGAGCTCTTTTGAGAGAGGCAAGCCCCGGAGCATTTCTCTCCCGGTTTGCAAATAATTTATAATTGATTTTACTTAATTTGATGCATTACGTTTAGGAGTTGTTTGCAGACGTTGCTGCATTATACCTTGTTTCACCTTGCTTTACCCGATCCTTGTTACCTTGGTGTCCGCGGTCAAAATTGCTTAGTTTGCTTAGACCGGTAGAAGTCGGGTGATTGCCTGTCATCCGCGAGTTATAGGGGATTACTTGAATCTATGTGCAAATATGTCATATGAGAATAACTAAGTGTCGAAATGAATCTGAGACCGGACGGAAACTTGCAGGGTTTCGGACTGTAGTGTCTTCCGTCTGTGTCGATTAAGGACCGACCGTTGTTGGGCCTCGAGTCATGTTGAACGCATGCCTCACATTTAGCTGGCCGAATAATGTACCTTTCGACCGCGAAGCTGGGAGATTATTCGGGCCGAGTGGATTGCCCGCAACGCACTGTACCGGAGCAGTAGTGGCAGGAAACGGGGGCGCGATGATAAGACCAAAGAGCAGTCGGGCGGCCCCCGGGTACATGTGGTTCCTGGCAAGCTCGCGACTTTACCTGAATAGTTGACTCGGTGACCAATACCTCACTTTAGCGGGTGAGTGAGGTTTGTGTGAGGAATAAATTACCAGCTGGTTAATAATCGATTCGAATCGCCATCGTTCACTGGATAGTGAACACTTGACTTGAGCTACTTCATCGTAGTAATATTGATGAAACACTTGGATAGTTATGTGGAGGATGACATGATAACTATTGTTAATGATCAATGGTAATCCTTACTTGATTAATTACATGTTACTCTAGCACAAGTGCAATCATAGTTGACAGGGTAATAAAGATTAAAATATTGCATGCCTTTATAAAAGAACTGTTAAGTTAAAAATGATTTTCTTGCAAATGAGTCAGCTACCCCACCAGAAAGCCTATCATGATCCTTGGTGTCTTTTATTTTGGATCTGTCGGGTAACAGCTGAGTACCTTCTCGTACTCAGGGCTTTGTTCCCACTTGTTGCAGATGGGCAGATGTATTACGGCTATTGTATCAACTGCCTCTATCCTGCGATGGGCGAAGCTTAGGACCATGGGCAATGGTCATTTGCTACTTCTCGTCTGATGCTTTTGCTGGAGATGATCACAAGCTGGCACTTTATTTCAAACACTGTATGTGTGCGTGATTTGAACTACTGCTTCCGCTACTCTTATTCGAACCTGGTTTGTAATAACTATGTTTAAACTCCGATGTAATTTGTGCCGCAAACTTTTATGTAACTTATGATGGTGACCGCTAAACTTAGTACGATCTTGGCTGTTATGTGAAATGGTTTGAAATCCGTCGGGATTTCATGGACTACCGGGTTATATGGGCTTAAGTTTGTTAAATCGTCCTCTAGTTCGATGATTTTCCTACTTAATCTCGTATAATTGGGCGGTTCTGTTACAGCTGGCATCGGAGCATGGTTTAGCGTGATTACTGTTCATAAGTGTATTTAAAACAAAATTTTGTTTAAAAAGCGTGATTTTCAAACTAAAAGTGTGCCAGTGGTCATATCCTGTATGCCCAGTTAAGGACTCTAGGTGGCTATTTAAGTACTAACTTGGGGTTCTTGCACCATATTTCTCTTTTCGTTGCTCATACGGCGTGCTATTGTATGAGTGCCACTTAATTGAGTGGTAATGTATGGATCAATTACCTCTATGCTTCGGTAAGTGTGAGATGTGAGAGCATGATCGGATACACCGCCGATCTAGGGAGAGTGCTTATATGATACTAGAATAATTACATGTTTTACACATGTTTTATGAAAGTATCGCATGTGTGGGTGTTCCGTCCGTTGAGGCGATGCCGTCAATAGGACGATGTGTTTGGGTAGTTACTATCGTTGTACACGCATCTGGGGATTCGTGTAGAGCGTGTAGGTAGATTTACTGCTTTCATGCATTCATGGGAAATGGGCTGAAATGAATTTTCTGCAGGTACATAACAGCGTTTATCGTGTAGATTGAATTAGTTACGTATATGAGAGATCGTTTGTATGCCACCGAATTCATCGTTAGATGTCCTTATTTTCTAAGTTTGTGAGAACGTAAGACTCGTGCATGCATCATATTGCCTGTGCATTTCATTCATAGTATGCATTCCTCCCCTTATAAAAGGATTATCCCTTTTTGATAAAAGTGACATCAACTTAAAATATGTTCTCACCGGGTAATTAAAACTTGTGCTACAGATGGCCCGCACGAAGCAGACTGCCCGTAAGTCCACTGGCGGAAGAGCACCCCGTCGTCAGATGGCCCCATGGGATCGCCGCAGCACGGACACTTTTCTAAGCGAGTTTGGCATGCCCACCTTGCTTTGGAGAGTGCTCCATGATGTGGGGTACCCAGAGGGTCAAGAGCCGGTGTACTCTTGGAGTGAGAGCCAGCTAGCTGAGGATGGACTTGCAGTAGTGGAAATCACCGTCCCTGCTCTTGGTGATTCGCCAGAATGGGATGGTTGGCATTTGGAGTTTGAAGGGCGCACTCCAGTTGAGGGTGCAAAGGGCGCAACCTTTCGCGTCATCCGAGACATGAGCAGGTTTCCCAATGAGTTGGCAGCCACTTTGGCTGGTACTTTTCCGAGAGATGATCCTCGTGATGCCATTTGGGTGCAACCGCAAGGAAGTGCCCTGGTTAGAGGCCCCAGTGAAGGACGGGCTAGCGACAACCACGCCATGAGTGCCATGTATGCAGCCATCAGAGCATACCAGGGACTTGAGAGTACCTATTGGACCTTGACTGGCCTACGTGGTGATGACCGACTCGAAGCAAGGAAGCAGAAGAAGAAGCAAGCACGTGCTATAGCTAGCTTGCAGGAGCAGTTGGCCGACATGAGCTTGCAGCGAGACCGGGCTCTCGAGAGAGGTGAGAGTGCCATGCAGCGGGTGCAGACGTTGACTCAGGCCAACAGAAATGCAGACCGCATGATGGGACAGCTAGTGCAGGAAAGGAATGAAGCCTGGAATGAGAGGGACCTTCTGAGGCAGAGGGTCGAGGAGCTAGAAGAGTATAATGCCAACTTGCATGAAGAGTTTCATGCCCTCTACAACGGGATGGGCCCGTATGCTCCTCCGGACGCCGCCCATATGGACGTCGACGACGACGCTGCTACTAAAGGTAGCGGTGGTGACGCCTCCGACCTCGACGACGGCCCTGAAGAGTAGGATAGTGCCCTGCGTTAGTAGCTAGGCTCTGTCGCGATGGCCTTCTTTTGGTTTCTATGTATTGTATTGTATCCTGTTCGATCTTGAGACTGGCGATCTTTTGGATCTTGGTTGTGTATGCGATGCCCGAACGCATAAAAGTCCAGTGTATGTATGCTGGCAACGTGGTTGTATGGAACGCGATGTTGCATTCGAAGTAACTTAATTAGTGATGTTGTTTTAATTGGAATGTGATTATTGTGCCTCTGTTTTATTGTATGACTTGTTCTTTCCAATGAATTCAGTATGGCATGATTGTTCATTCGAATACAATTACTACAACTTCGCTCAATTATTACTTGTTGCTGAAAAATGCAGATGGCAAACACTCGCCGTGCCACGTACGAGGCCGCTGAAACTGGTGGCAACGGTGCAGGGGCTGGTGGGGGTGGTGCAAACAACGTCAACCACCAGGAGCCACAGCCAGAGCCACAATTGCCCCCTCCTCCACCGCTCACTGCAGAGGTATTCTTCGCACAGTTCCTTAGGAGCCAACGCAACGCCGAGCAATCGCAGAGGAATATGGAAGATTTTCTGCGTACCATCGCTGAAAATTTTTAGAGAGGTAATAATCAAGGTGGTGGCCATGGGGTGAACCAGTACAGCAACTTCAAGGATTTCATGGATACTAGGCCACCTATTTTTAAGGAGGCAGCAAAGTCACTCGACGCTGAAGAATGGATCAACACTATGGAAGATAAGTTCCGTGTGTTGAGGCTGACAGAAGTTCTGAAAACAGAATATGCTGCACATCAGCTACAGGGACCGGCAGGGATGTGGTGGAAGCATCACCGCACCACCTTTCCTCCCAATGCCCAGATTACTTGGAGAGAGTTCACTGAAGCATTTAGGGGAATTTATATTCCCCCAGGGTTGGTTGAAATGAAGCTCGGAGAGTTCTTGGCCTTAAATCAGGGTACCAAGACTGTGACACAGTATCTGCATGCCTTTAACAACTTGTGCCGTTATGCTCCAGACATGGTCGACACAGATGCAAAGAGAATTGCTAGTTTCAAGAGAGGGTTAAGTCCGAAGATGATGAAGCATGTGGGTACCAATACTCGCGCCAGATTCATTGACTTTGTCAGTGATTGTTTGAAACAAGAAAAGAACAACAACGCCTACACTACATCCAAGAATCGCAAGAGGGTGTTTGAGTCAGGACCATCACAGTCCAGAGTTATCACTGCAAATCATTCTTCTTATCGTCCGTCCGCACCTGGTGCAAGGTTTAGGCCGCCACAGCATAAGACCCAGAACTACAAGGGACCACAGAAGCCATACAAGATGGCCGTGCCGCCAGCAAAGACCACCGCAGCTGCAGAACAGAGCAACTCCAAGGGAGCTATAGGATCTGCTGGTATAGTGAAGGGGCCCTGCTACAATTGTGGTCAACTAGGCCACTTTTCAAAGTTCTGCCCTTATTCGCCTAAAAAGAAGCAACAGACTTACACTGCTCGTGTACACCACACCACCGTTGATGAGATTCCTGAGGGAGAGCCTGTAACTGCCGGTAAGTTTATTGTTAACCATCACCCTGCAGTTGTTCTATTTGATTCTGGATCCTCGCATTCTTTTATGAGTCAAGCATTTGCACGGAAGCATGGACAACTATGCATAGAATTGAATTATGGTTATCGCATAAGTTCAGCTGGGGCTGATGTGTTAACCAATCAAATGGTTAGAGGGGCAACCCTTGAGTTAGGTAGTCGGAAGTTTCGAGTAAACCTGGTAGTTATGCCTGGACTAGTTTTGGATGTAATAATAGGAATGAATTGGATGAAGAACTGGGGGGCAGTCATAGATACAACCAGTCGGATGCTTACCCTTAAGGATCCCCAGGCAGAGGGTACTTTCTTGGTACCATTGCCTAGAAGAACAGACCTTGTGAGTGTGACCTGTGCTATGGAAGTTGTTCCTATTCACCAGATCCCGGTAGTGTGTGAGTTCCCGGATGTGTTTCCAGACGAGTTACCTGGCCTTCCTCCAGATAGAGATGTTGAGTTTGGAATCGAGTTGATCCCCGAGACAGCTCCTATTTCGAGGAGACCCTATCGGATGCCTCCGGATGAGTTAGCTGAGCTGAAGAAGCAACTGGAGGAATTATTAAAGAAGGGGTTTATCCGACCGAGTAAGTCTGAATGGGGATGTCCTGCCTTGTTCGTGAAGAAAAAGAAAGAGGGTACTCTGAGAATGTGTGTGGATTATCGACCTCTTAATGCTGTAACTATCAAGAATAAATATCCTTTGCCTCATATCGATGTTTTATTTGATCAGTTGGCTAAAGCTAGAGTGTTCTCCAAGATAGACCTAAGATCAGGGTATCATCAGATAAAGATTAGGCCGCAAGATGTCCCGAAAACCACCTTTTCTACCAGATACGGGTTGTACGAGTATCTTGTTATGTCTTTTGGCTTAACAAATGCTCCTGCATACTTTATGTATCTGATGAATATGGTTTTCATGCCATAGTTGGACAAGTTTGTAGTTGTCTTCATGGATGACATTCTAGTATACTCTAAGAATGAGAAAGATCATGAAGAGCATCTGAGAATTGTCTTGACCAGACTGAGAGATCATAAGTTGTATGCTAAGTTCAGCAAATGTGAATTTTGGTTGAAGAAAGTTCCTTTCCTCGGTCATATTCTATCTGAGAATGGAGTTTCGGTAGATCCGAGCAAAGTGCAAGAGGTAATGGATTGGAAAACTCCAACCACAGTGTCAGAAGTCAGGAGTTTCCTAGGGTTAGCTGGTTACTATCGCCGCTTTATCCCAGACTTCTCGAAGATTGCCAAGCCGATGACAAGTCTGTTACAAAAAGATCACAAGTTTGTGTAGACAGAGGAGTGTGAGACAGCTTTCCACACCTTGCGGAAACTGTTGACCACTGCTCCAGTTCTTGCACAGCCAGACATCGAAAAACCTTTTGATGTGTTCTGCGACGTATCAAAAACAGGATTAGGCTGTGTTTTGATGCAAGAAGGAAGAGTAATTGCTTATGCCTCCCGTCAGTTGAGAAAACATGAAATCAATTATCCGACACATGATCTTGAGCTTGCCGCCGTAGTGCATGCCTTAAAGATTTGGAGACATTATTTACTTGGTAATGTGTGCAATATTTTCACTGATCACAAGAGTCTCAAGTACATTTTTACCCAACCAGAGTTGAACATGAGACAGCGAAGATGGTTAGAGCATCAAAGATTACAACTTGAATGTACAGTATCACCCTGGGAAAGCCAATGTGGTAGCCGATGCTTTGAGTAGAAAGTCACATTGTCTGAATATGCAACCCTTACTCGAGGATGGTTTTAATCTAATGCACCCTGTCGTGTTACATAGTATTCAGATCAGTTGCTCCTTGGAGAGTAAGATAATAGAAGGTCAGAAAGCAGACAAAGGGATATTCTACATCAAAAGGAAAATTAGAAAAGAACCCTCAAAACACTTCAGAGTGGACGAGCAGGACGTGTTGTGGTTCGACAACCGTCTTATTGTTCCAAAGGATAGAGAGCTTAAGAATAAAATTATGGATGAAGCTCATCTCTCTAAGTTGTCCATTCATCCTGGCAGCAGTAAAATGTATCAAGAACTAAGACCTCGCTTTTGGTGAACAAAGATGAAGAAGGAAATTGCAGCTTATGTAGCCAGATGTGACACATGTTGTAGGGTGAAAGCTATTCACAGGAAACCCGCTGGATTGTTGCAACCTTTGTCAGTACCCAGTTGGAAGTGGGATGATATAAGTATGGATTTCATCACGGGTTTGCCCACTACTCAGAAAGGCCATGATTCGATTTGGGTAATCGTGGATCGTCTTACCAAGACAGCCTACTTTTTGCCTGTCAAGACAGATTATAGACCACCTCAATATGCCGAGAAGTATATTGCGGAGATTGTGAGATTGCATGGCATACCGAAGACTATAGTGTCTGACAGAGGGTCACAGTTCACTGCTCACTTTTGGGAGCACTTGCACAAAGGTTTGGGGACTAGTCTGATTCGTAGCACTGCCTATCATCCTCAAACCGATGGTCAGACTGAAAGAGTTAATGCTGTTTTAGAGGATATGTTAAGAGCTTGTGTGTTGTCTTCCAGAGGTTCATGGGAGTCATGGTTACCATTAGCAGAGTTCGCGTACAATAATAGCTATCAAGAAAGTATCAAGATGGCACCTTTTGAGGCTCTGTATGGCCGAAAGTGTAGAACACCTTTAAACTGGATTGAGCCAGGGGAAAGAAGGTATTATGGTATTGACTTCGTGGAAGAAGACGAAAAGAAAGTTCATATCATTCAGCAAAATATGAGAGCAGCTCAGTCACGTCAGAAAAGTTATGCGGATAAGAGGAGGAGACCGCTTGTGTTCGAAGTTGGTGACTATGTTTATCTAAAAGTCACGCCCATGAAGAAGAAGCGGTTTGGAGTACGCAGAAAGCTTGCCGCCAGATTTGTAGGACCCTACAAAATCTTGGAAAGGAAGGGTCCAGTGGCTTACAAATTGGAATTACCGGAAGCAATGGGTGCTATATTCCCAGTTTTTCACGTATCACATCTCAAGAAGTGTTTGCGCGTTCCAGAGGAAAGAATTGAACCTCGAGGCATAAAACTTAAGTCAGATCTGGTGTATCGTGAGCAGCCAATTCGGGTTTTGGATTCCAAGGAGAGGGCTACTCAAAACAGTGTGGTGAAAACGTATAAGATACAATGGAGTCATCATGATGAAGGGGATGCATCTTGGGAAACGGGTGAATACCTACAAAAAGCATACGAAGATTTTTATAATAAATGGTTCGTAACCCAAATCTCGGGACGAGATTTTTATAAGGGGGGAGGGCTGTAACACCCCGGTGTTACGCAAGCATTTGCATTGCAATCATAAGCATGACATGTCATATCATCCATAATCATATATGGTAAGATTATAACTTGAGTGAAATAAAAGCTTGGAAAATAGTATTCATAATGTAATATGATTATGTGCTAATTACCTTTCTTCAAAATTGTGCAACTACAAATTTTATATCACTTAGAATTATAGGTCAAATTTTTGGAGCAACTAAATTACTCAAAGTTTTGTCAAAAACTGGTTTCAAAAATGTTATCTGAAAATATTCAAAAATACTCCATATTTAGCTTTTATTTCCCAATTCAAAATCTGTTGAGAATTTTTAGTTGGCCCCTTAATCAAAGTTGTAGAGAATTAAATTCTAAGCAACTTTTATTTTTAGGTCATTTCCAGAAAAGGTCTTTTTCTTGTTCAAAATGAGGTTTGAAAACTGTATTTGAATTTGTTTGAAAATAGAAATTTGAAAAATCAATTTTAACCTAAACAGGTCGCCGCTTCCCTTCTCGGCCCGCCCGCGAAGCGGCCCGGCCGTGCTGGCCGCGCGCTCGCTCGCCCGCCCGCCCGCGCGTCGTGCCCGCTCGCCCGCGCGCGCCGCTACACGCACGCGCCCGCGCAGGCACCGCGCGCCCCGTGGCCGATATGCGCCGCTCGCCGTCGACAGCTGGCCGTCGGTGGCCCCCGCCAGCGCGCGCCTCGCTCTTCTAAGTCGCCTGCGCACCGCACCCACTCCCCCGCTCCGAATTTCCCCACCTCGGCCCTCCTCCGCTCCGTGCCGCGCGAGCACCGCACCGCACGAGCACCGCCACCGCCGCACCCGCCGGCCAAATTGGCCGACGGTGAGCCGCCATAGCTCGCCTTCTTGCGCACCCAACTCCGCCTTCTTCTCCGGCACCCCGTGCGCACCTCATTGCCGTCTCCCGAGCCAAGCAGGTGCGGATCCCGTGCATCTGCTGCGGGCGGCCATGGCGCCACCGCGCGTGCGGCCTCCTGCGGGAGTGATTCTCCGCTACCCCTCTTGCTTCTCTATCACCGAAAACGGGTCCGCCTACTCCCCGCGCACCTGTTGCTCGCCTTTCTGCACCCGGGCGTGGTCGGCAATGGCCACCGGCCGGTCGTCGCGTGGCCGCGACGTCGCGGTCACCGGCGCCTCCGGCTTTTTCCCCCCCGGCCTCCTCGCGCGAGCGGCCGTGGGCCGAAGCCCGAGCCGGGCCGGCTCGCCTCTCTTCCCCTGCGCGCGCGATCAGGCCGAGAACGGCCACGGGCCGGTTGACTTCCACGGGCCGGCCCAATATCATTAACGAAAAATCATTTTATGTTTTCATTTATTATTCATGATGAAAAATACTTTGGAAAATGTTTTTGTAGTCATTTCAGCTCCAAAAATTGTGAAATAAATTTCTATGGACTCATTGGAACCAGATCTACAATATAAAAATATTGCATGTCAATATTTCATTACTTTTCTGTAGTGTTTTAATTAATCCTTGAAATTGGTGTTTTCTTGAAAAATTGATAATAGATTATAGAAAAATCAGAAAAATGTGGTTCCAAGTTTGTTGAACTTTTTGTGCAATGTACTTGCTAGGAAAATTTTATGTCATGTCTGTTCTGTAGAAAAATTTCTATGTGTAGTTCAAATGCTTTTTATTAATAATATTTGTTATTTTGTTAATTAAATAAATGTGAATAAAACATGCAAGTGATAATTTTTCTACAGTGATTGTTTACTGTGTAGAAAGTAGAAAAATTGCTAAATCTGTTGTTTGATACTTTTCATAATATAAAGCATTTTCATGCTTGCTTTTAGACCTTAGCTTGTTATTTTTGTATGGACAGTTCTAGTAATCCAAATGCAATGAAAATTTTGTGGCATGCTAAAATTGATGGTAGTAATCCACTGTAATTTTCTAAGATTTTTCTGTGCTACCAAAATATGTGTTGCTGTTCAAGCCTAGTGTTAACTAGGGTTTACATTCAACCTTTAATGCAAGATTAGTGAGTAAACTATGCTTTGGTGTATCTTTGAAGCATCTTGAGTGCCAAGTGCCTTTGCCTGATGGAAAATAGTTGTGGTAGGTTATGAGTACATGTTCTTGGATGATGTAGACTACCTTGTAGAAGAGTTGTAAGTTCCACGTAATCCAAATAAAGCAACATGCTCATTTACATCTCATTCATTCATCATCATCATCTCATGTCATTCCTGCAATGCACCTAGGCATAAGCACTTATAATTATGCATCATACAGGATCGCAGGAAGCGAACCTGGTAGTAGTTCCCGAGGACCCAGAAGAGCACTCCGAGGTGCAAAAGCAGGAGGCGACCGAAGCCGAAGAGGAGGTCGGTGAAGATCTTCCAGAGTGCCCCGACCACCGCCGAGCTCTTTTGAGAGAGGCAAGCCCCGGAGCATTTCTCTCCCGGTTTGCAAATAATTTATAATTGATTTTACTTAATTTGATGCATTACGTTTAGGAGTTGTTTGCAGACGTTGCTGCATTATACCTTGTTTCACCTTGCTTTACCCGATCCTTGTTACCTTGGTGTCCGCGGTCAAAATTTCTTAGTTTGCTTAGACCGGTAGAAGTCGGGTGATTGCCTGTCATCCGTGAGTTATAGGGGATTACTTAAATCTATGTGCAAGTATGTCATATGAGAATAACTAAGTGTCGAAATGAATCTGAGACCGGACGGAAACTTGCAGGGTTTCGGACTGTAGTGTCTTCCGTCTGTGTCGATTAAGGACCGACCGTTGTTGGGCCTCGAGTCATGTTGAACGCATGCCTCACATTTAGCTGGCCGAATAATGTACCTTTCGACCGCGAAGCTGGGAGATTATTCGGGTCGAGTGGATTGCCCGCAACGCACTGTACCGGAGCAGTAGTGGCAGGAAACAGGGGCACGATGATAAGACCAAAGAGCAGTCGGGCGGCCCTCGGGTACATGTGGTTCCTGGCAAGCTCGCGACTTTACCTGAATAGTTGACTCGGTGACCAATACCTCACTTTAGTGGGTGAGTGAGGTTTGTGTGAGGAATAAATTACCAGCTGGTTAATAATCGATTCGAATCGCCATCGTTCACTGGATAGTGAACACTTGACTTGAGCTACTTCATCGTAGTAATATTGATGAAACACTTGGATAGTTATGTGGAGGATGACATGATAACTATTGTTAATGATAAATGGTAATCCTTACTTGATTAATTACATGTTACTCTAGCACAAGTGCAATCATAGTTGACAGGGTAATAAAGATTAAAATATTGCATGCCTTTGTAAAAGAACTGTTAAGTTAAAAATGATTTTCTTGCAATTGAGTCAGCTACCCCACCAGAAAGCCTATCATGTCCTTGGTGTCTTTTATTTTGGTTCTGTCGGGTAAGTCTAGCTGAGTACCTTCTCGTACTCAGGGCTTTGTTCCCACTTGTTGCAGATGGGCAGATGTATTACGGCTATTGTATCAACTGCCTCTATCCTGCGATAGGCGAAGCTTAGGACCATGGGCAATGGCCATTCGCTACTTCTCGTCTGATGCTTTTGCTGAAGATGATCACAAGCTGGCACTTTATTTCAAACACTGTATTTGTGCGTGATTTGAACTACTGCTTCCGCTACTCTTATTCGAACCTGGTTTGTAATAACTATGTTTAAACTCCGATGTAATTTGTGCCGCAAACTTTTATGTAACTTATGACGGTGACCGCTAAACTTAGTACGATCTTGGCTGTTATGTGAAATGGTTTAAAATCCACCGGGATTTCACGGACTACCGGGTTATACGGGCTTAAGTTTGTTAAATCGTCCTCTAGTTGGATGATTTTCCTACTTAATCTCGTATAATTGGGCGGTTCTGTTACAGAAGATGAAGAAGAAAAATGGGATGCTGACAACATTATTATTCGTGGTTTTGCTGAATACGGTGCCTTTGATGATACTATAATGGGGAAAGCTAAAGAAGAAGTAGTGGCTGAAGAAGATGTAGCGGCAAAAGATGAGCCCGTAGATGATCTTGGCCAGGCCATCCGTGATGCACAGAGAGAATGCGAAAGTGAAAAGGAGAAGATCAAGTTCGAGCACATGCTAGAGGATTACAAGAAATTGCTATACCCAACTTGCGAAGAGGGGCAAAAAAAGTTGGGTACTACACGTAAATTGCTGCAATGGAAGGCAAAGAATGGTATATCTAACAAGGGTTTTAGGGAGTTACTGACTATCGCAAAGATGATGCTTCCGAAGGCAAATGAATTGACTGCCACTACATACGTAGCAAAATAGGTCATCTGTCCTCTGGGATTAGAAATCCAGAAGATACATGCATGTCCTAATGACTGCATCTTCTACTGTGGTGAGCACGAGAATTTGGATGCATGCCCGATTTGATGTGCATCGTGGTATAAGATTAGGTGAGATGACCCTGGTGATATTGAGGGCGACGGTGAATGTCCCAAGAAGAGAATCCCTACCAAGGTGATATGGTATGTTCCTATAATGCCATGCTTGAAACGTTTGTTCAGAAACAAAGAGCATGCAAAGTTATTGTGACAGCACAAAGAAGACAGTATGGTAGACAATATGTTGAGACACCTCGCTAATGGGTCCCAGTGGAGGGCAATCGACAGAGAATTCATAAAGATTGCAGATGACGTAGGAAACTTAAGGTTTGCTTTAAGTACCGATGGCATGAACCCTTTCGGGGAGCAGAGCAGCAGTCATAGCACTTGGCCTGTTACTCTATGTATCTACAACCATCCTCCATGGCTTTGCATGAAGCGAAAGTTCATTATGATGTCAGTGCTCATCCAAGGGCCGAAGCAACCTAGAAACAACATTGATGTGTACCTAAGGCCATTAGTTGAGGAACTTCTACTTTTATGGAGTAGCATAGACGTACGTGTGTGGGATGAGTACAAACAGAAACACTTTGACCTGTGAGCATTGTTGTTCGTAACAATCATTGCTTGGATTGCTCTTAGTAATCTTTCAGGACAGTCAAATAAGGGATATAATGCATGCACGCACTGTTTTCATGACATGGAAGGTATATTTTTGAAAAAATGTCAAAAGATCGTGTACATGGGCCATCATCGATTTCTTCCATTGAATCATGCCCTAAGAAAGAGAGGCAAGCATTTTAAAGGTAAGGTAGAGCACCGAACAAAGCCTGACAACCGTAGTGGTGAGAATGTATTCAATATGGTCAAGGATGTAGAAGTAGTCTTTGGGAAGGGACCTGGCAGCCAACCTCCTCCGAATGATGCTAACGGAGACACACCCATGTGGAACAAGTCCATATTTTGGAAGCTACCCTACTGGCAAGTCCTAGAGGTCCGTAGCGCGATCGACGTGGTGCACCTGATGAAGAATCTTTGTGTGAATCTGCTAGGCTTCATGGGTGTGTATAGGAAGGCTAAGGACACACTGGTGAAAGGTCCTAATTGGCTATAGGGGGTGAATAGCCTAATTTAAAATCTACAAAACACTAGGCAAACTTGTTAGACAACTAATTGGCTATAAAGCTTTTTGCACTAGCTCTAACAAGTGTTGTAAGCCACCTATCCCAACAATTCTAGTTGCTATGATCTCTAAGTCAATCAATGGCTAAGTTGCTATGAGCTCTCAAAAGCTAGCTAAATGAAAGAGCTCAACTAGGTGAGAAGCTACATTAGCAAACGTAAGACAAGCTCTCAAAACTAATTAGACTAAAGAGCTTCTTACAACTAGTTTGTGGGAATGTAAATAAGATAGTATTGTGATTATACTACCGTGTAGAGGATATGAACCAATCAACCAATCAACACAATATGAATACCGGGAGAAATCCAATGGCAAGAGACAAGTGATTTTTCTCCCAAGGTTTACGTGCTTGCCGGCATGCTAGTCCCCGTTGTGTCGACCAACACTTGGTGGTTCGGAAGCTAAGAGGCATTGCATGAACCTCGTCCACATGTTGGACACCGCAAGAACCGACCCACAAGTGAGTAATTCAATAACATGAGCAATCCACTAGAGTTACCTTTCGGCTCTCCACCGAGGAAGGTACAAGACCCCTCACAAGATCACCGGAGCCGGCCATGAACAATCACCAACATGTGTTGGACCTCCACTGATGCTCCAAGATGCCTAGGTGGCGGCAACCACTAAGAGTAACAAGAAATTTACAACCACAATGATCCCCAAGTGCCACTAGATGCAATCACTCAAGCAAATGCACTTGGAATCACTCCTAATCTCACTTTGATGATGAATCAAGGATGGAGATGAATGGGAGGTGTTTGCTTAGGCTCACAAGGATGTCAAGTATGTCAAAGTGCCAAGAGAGTGAGCCCCAAGCTAGTACCTTTCTATTTATAGATGGCAAAAACAAATAAAGCCATTAGCACTGCCGCGGGCTGACCGGACGTTGCCCTACGTCCGATCGGGTGAGTCCGGTCACCCGATGGCTGCCACGCGTCCCCTGTTTGAACCAGAGCTGTCCGATCTTAATGGTCAAAAATAATCGCCCACGCAGTTAAGTTGTGACCGAACTCGCTGAAGGAAACGACCTGACGTCGCACCTCCAGAGTCCGGTCAACTCCAATAAGCATCCAGAGAGGATTTTTGTTGACCGAACACGTCCAGTCAGAGGTGACCTGATGCGCGCGACGTTCGGTCCTCACACTGCTCATCCCCATGCACCTAAGAAGCTGATGGTAGCATATGTCATAAGCCGACCGGACATAGGCCCTACGCGTCCAGTCGTGCCACCGGGCCCCTGTAGCAGAGATGACCGAACATGCAGGTGCCAGAAGACCTGCCTCCGATCACACTCTGCTCCACTCGGCCAGCCGCGCTCAACAGTGACCAAACGCCCCCGGGGTGAGTCCAGTCATCCCGCGGCCAGCGTCCGGTCACGCACCTTCTCCTCTTTTTCTTTTTCTAAGTCTGCAACGACTTCACCCTTGCTTCCTACTTGCTAACCACAAAGTGTAGAACTTGTGTGAACGTGTGTTAGCATTTTTCAAAGCATTTTACAAGGGTCACAAGGTAGCACACTAGGTTCCTAAATGCAATGCATGAATCATGTCCCCAGTAGAACTCGATAAACCGTTTAGTCAAAGATTTCCCCTCTTTATAGTACGGCTATCCATCCTAAGTCACTCACACCCTCTATGGTGTCTTGAGTGCAAAACAAAAATGGCTCTATCACATATACCTTTGTCTTAAGCTCATTTTTGTTTTTATCTTTCTTCTTTTCCAAATGATGAGCACTTGATCATCTATGTCCATCATCATCTCTATGGACCATCCTCTAGCTTCATCACTTAGAGTGTACCAACCTTATCTAATTCACACACTTAGCATAAAGGTTAGTACTAGGTTTTATCAATTATCCAAAACCAAACTAGGGCTTTCAACTGGAAGCAAGACAGGACCTGCGGTGTATGAAAGAATGAGAGAACCTGCATCCAAAGAAGGTAGATGATGGATGCTAGTATTTAAGTCCTGCCAGCTACACCCTTAACAAAGAAGAGAAGGAAAGCATGTTTGAATGCCCAAACAGCATCAAGGTCCCATCTGGCTTCTCCTCGAATGTAAAGGGGATAATAAATGTGGCAGAGAAAAAATTCCTAAACTTAAAGTCTCATGACTGCCATGTGCATATGACGTAATTGCTTTCGGTTGCATTAAGAGGGATTCTACCTCCAAATGTACGATTAGCCACCGTGAAACTATGTGCATTCCTTAACGCAATTTCTCATAAGGCAATCAATCTCGCACATCTCGCAAAGCTATAGAATGACGTGGTCCAATGTCTTGTCAGCTTTGAGTTGGTGTTCTTATCATCCTTCTTTAATATTATGGCGCACCTCCTAGTTCACTTGATCAAAGATATTAGTATTCTCGGTCCTGTGTTCCTACACAACATGTTCCCCTATGAGAGGTTCATGGGAGTCCTGAAGAAATATGTTCACAACCATGCTTGGCTAGAAGGAAGCATCGCCAAGGGCTACGGAACAGAGGAGGTCATTGAGTTCTGCGTTGATTTTATTCCTGACCTCGACCCGATTGGTGTTCCTGAATCACGGCATGAGGGGAGACTAAGTGAAAAGGGAACACTAGGGAAGAAAGTATATAATGGCAAGGAGGACGATTATTTCTGTAAAGCACACTACATAGTTCTGCAAAACTCCTCCTTAGTGGATCCGTATATCGAGGTACACAAGGACATTGTACGATCTGAATTCCTAGGGAGGACTGAAGCCTAGATTACGCGTCGGCACATGGAAACTTTTGGGGGTTGGTTGCGAAAATGATGTCAGGGTGACGAGAGTCTAGATGTGCAACTGTACTTGTTGTCTAGGGAACCATCTTGGCATATCCTAACATTCAAAGGGTACGAGATAAATGGCAATACATTTTACACAATAGCCCAAGATAAAAGAAGCACCAACCAAAATAGTGGTGTCCACATAGATGCCACAGACCCAAAAGAGAATAAGGAAACATATTATGGCCGTATAGAGGAGATATGGGAACTAGACTATGGACCTTATTTTAAGGTCCCTTTATTTCGGTGCCAATGGGTGAAGGTGACCAGAGGTGGGGTAACAATGGACCATCAGTACGGAATGACAAAAGTGGACCTCAATAATCTTGAGTATAGAGATGAACCATTCATCTTAGTCAAGAATGTGAATTAGATGTTCTATGTGAAGGACATGTCTACCAAACCGAAGAAAGGGAAAAACAACGACGACAACTCAGACAATGAACCAAAGCGCCACATAGTTCCTTCAAGGAAAAGAAACATCGTGGGAATTGAGGACAAGTCTGACATCATTCTGCTAAATAATGAGGACACTCCATGGTTACGGCGCGATCATAACCAAGGAAGATACGTCAAGAGGAAGCTCATTGTTGTTCCCGCTTGATATGGTGATGCATTAGATCTATTATGTAATAATTGTGACTTTAGATTTTTCTGTCATGTTTTCATATTTTCTGTAGTTTAAATGAATTTTTTGCTTGATGGTGGATTTCCTATGGAGAACATGTGATGAAAAACCAAATGATCAACGTTAATATGATGTGAAAACTAATTTCCTGTCGAAAAGTAATAGTTTTAATGATTTTAATTAAGTAGTACATTTTTGCATAGTGGAAATTGTGATTATTATTTACACTATGTTAAATATTTATATAGCAAAATAAAAGAGTTTAGGTTACAGATTTTTCTTATGTACAATAATGCAAAACCAGGTCCAGCAATTTTTTTTGTAATTTTTTGGTTAATATTTTATTTAGTAGGCCATTAACAACTCTCTGCATATTTATATAAAAGAAATATATAAAAAACATAAAACTTCTGGAAATTGGCGGGAAGCAAAACTGCAGCCCACCTTTACTCCTGGGTGGATCAACGACCAGGGACTAAAGATGGGTCGCGTTTTCACGGCCCGCCAAAATCACCTTTACTTCCGGGTCATGGCTGCACCTGGAACTAAAGGTCAGACATTTAGTTCTGGTTCTAACCATCACCCTAGACTAAAGGACCTTTAGTCCCACGCCGTGGCTTCACCCGGGACTAAAGGTCCCCCCTATATTCCGCCTCCTCTCTTCTCCCCACCATCATCTCTCGTTCTTCGTCGAGAGCCACTGCACCGCCACCGCACCTCATCACCTCTAGCACCGCCTCCACATGTGCGCACCTCTCTCGCCGTCTCCGCCGGTGGCTCGGCTTGTGCCTCTCCCATCCGTGTGTGGTGCCCAGATCCGGATCCGCCGCAGTTGTCCTCACCCTCGCCTAGATCTGATCTGGTTCCACCACCGTCGTCGTCGTGTCCTCCTCGCCACCGTCGTCGATCCTCGTCCTCGTCATCGCCAGCTCCACGCGCCTGCCTCTAGCATCGCCTCATCATGCTCGTGCTTCATCCCCGATTCCACGCACATGGGCACGCCTCGTCTCTCCGGCAAGCCGGTGACCCACACGTGCGTCGCTCGCCACTCGTCCCTCGTCCTTGATGGAGCGCCTCGTCCTCATCATCACCTCCATCACCACCTCATCATGCGCGCGCTCTTCGTCCCTGACTCCACGTGCACGCGTGCCTTGCTGCGCGCTCGTCGTACCCCTCACTGGAGCACGTCGTTCTCATCTGCATCATCTCCGACGATCCAGCACTGTCTCATCTACGTACCGTCCATGCTCGTCACCCCGCCGGCCTCGCCTTGCATCACCCCGCGTCGGCCTCACCTCATCACCCTGCACCGGCCTCGCCTCGAGCTCGTAACCCCGCTGGCCTCGCCACCGTCGTCTGCGCGCGCCGTACGTTGGCATCCTCTCCTTCCTCGTCCTCGCCGGAGTGGGTGAGTATATAGTGTATATATGTGTGTGATATAATGATGATCATGTTGTACATGTGTGTGAGTGATGATCAGTAAACTGTGTGTGTAAGTGAGTGAGTGAGAGTGAGTGTGTGTGTGAGGTGCATATTATTTTTTGGCATAAAAATAGAAAAATAGATAGAAATATTGTAGTGTACTCCCTCCGTCCCAAAAAAGAGTCGCTATGGGAATCATGTTGGTCAAACTTTCTCAACTTTGACTAGGTTTATAGAAAATACGTGTAACATTTATATCTCCAGACAAGTTTATTATGAAAGTATATTCAATGATCTATCTAATGGTACTAATTATGTACCATAAATATTAATATTTTATTAAATATATTTAGTCAAAGTTAAAAGTTGTTGACTTTTTGGAAGCGAGAATAACTCTGTTTTTGGGACAGAGGGAGTACTATTATATATATATATTGAAAAATTGTAGAAAATTAAACAATATAGTTGTAGAAAATAATATTGAAGAAATATAGTTAAATCTTCATAGTTAAAAGGATTGATTTTATGTGCTATGAATTTTTTGGTATATATATACATATTTGAATTTTGATATATTGACATTATGTGACATGAATTTTCATATATTTATATACGCCAATGTTGATATATATCCAAATATCTTGAGCTCCGCTCCAAACTCTAACCTGGCTGAGCTCCACTCCAAACCCTAACAAAGGCATAAATAATAACTCTAAATTCTATAGTTATATATATATTTGAATTTGAATTTTCATAATTAGTGTGACATGAATCCGCTCCAAACCCTAACCAGATCGACCTTGGTGTGAATAATAACCCCTGAACTATATATAGTTATTTAAGTTTAAGCACTGACTCGCTATATTTGCATATGCATGACTAGTGTATGGTTTTCATTTATATATAGTTGCGGTAATTAAGATGGCCAAGCCGCAAGATGATTGCAACCAGAATGAGGCCATGATGAACATTATCAATGTCGGCGCTCAATATGGCGCCCTCAACCAGAATGAGGCCAGCCCAGAGTTCGATGATGACTCTCAATACTTACTGAATTTTGAAGATGAGCAAAAACTTCTTATGCAAGAAAATGCTGGCGAGGTATATTTGTTACTAATCTTACGTCTCTTATATATGAAATTAAACATAATTCTAATAATTTGTATATATATATGTATTATTGAATCTTTGTGTTTCTACGTAGGTAGCCCTCTGGATCGACGACGTCGACAAAAAGTAGTAAAAGTGTACGAGGCCCGACAAAACTGTTGGAGGGCCACTACATGATCACAGAACTCGACCCTAATACAGGCGAACCGCTCCTGCCAAAAAACAATGCAAAGAAGTTCGTAAACCACTACGAGGTTCTTGTTAGGGACAGGGTCCCGATCAGCGTCCGTGAATGGAAAAAGAGGAAGGACGATCCTCTGATCAGTTTTGTCTCTGAGCGAGACAAGGACCTTCTTTGGGCTTCAGTCACTACACATTGCCATCTACTAGCTAGTGAAGATTCAAAAAACTACTTAAAAGTTGGGCTCTCAAGAAGATGGCCACACAATTCCAGACCTAGAAGAAGAAGCTATATAATAAATTTGTCAAGAAGAATCTAACTCCAGATTTCAGTGAAAATAGCTCATACAAAAAGCTGAGGGACGACTGGCCTGAATTTATGAGGTACAAGAATTCAGAAGAGGGTGAGGAATGGGTGAGAAGGAACCAACAAAATGCACGATAGAAGATATACCATCATAAAACGGGATCAAGTGGCTACAGGAGTGCCATTCCAAAGTGGCAAAGAATGGAAGCAGACCTGCTTGCCAAAGGGATTTATCCATTTTCAATCGAAAGGCCCGAATGCTCCAAAAAATGGTTTTTCGTGCATGGGGGATCACTGGACCCAAAGATCGGAGAGCCGGTTGTTGGTGCGGAAATTAGAACAGCAGCACAAAGACTTATCAATATTGTAGATGTTTCTGGCAGTGGTGTCTTTATGCCCAATCGAGAGAAGGATGAGCTGATGTACGCCCTCCAAACTCCTGAACACCCTAGGAGAACGCGAGGCAAAGGGTTGATTTCGTGGCAGCTGGCTTCCCTGAGGACATCACTACCTACAGAGGCCGCCAACGAAGGAAGGATGAGGAGGCAGAGTGGATCCACAGGTTAGAGGAGGTGATGCTTCAATCGCAGGAGCGAGAACTAAACATGGACGCGAGAATGCAAAAGAAAATCAAACGGCAAGTGGCAATACAATTGAGCCAGAGGCCATCAACATTAGAGCATGGAGTCAACGTTAGCCCTCCTCAGCTAAGAAGCAGTTGCGCTTCCACTGAGCTCCCGAATCAAGTTGACGCATTGCAGCACTTCCTCATGGATGACATCACTATGCCTTTGACACCATGTGAGCTGCACATTCCCATGGGGAATACCGGTGCCACAATCTTGGTGGCGCACGGTATTGTTTCTCCTGTGGTCTCTGACAAGACACCAAGAAGCCATGGGAATCCAATTCCACCTGGCTATTACAGCGTCTCGATGGATAGAGTTATCAAAGACTATAGAGAAGTGCCTCTTGACTTTCCTGGAGGTGATGGGGAGAAGACCCTAGGACAGGCAGAGCATTCATTCATTTTATGGCACAAGCACTACATCATTATTTTAAGTGCAGCGGCTAGGGTACCATCGCCTTCTCAACTACCTCACGATAGGTGCGGATGAAAGTGAATGAAACATTTTTTCAATAACCATTCTCAATTATTGGCTTCTCGCGTAATAATCATTTTTGTACTCACAGGTCTCCCAACCTGAGTCCAGTTCTTCCATCCCATGATGATCATCAGAGTGCTCTGGACGATGATGATGTATTCCATGGCATGACTGCATCTTCACCTCCATCTCCTCCAAGGCGGTCTCCCCCACCTCCGTCTCCCCCTCCTCCGCCTCCCGCGCCGCAGAGCCAGAAGAGGCCCCCGCCCCCGGTGAAGTCTCCGGTGAAGAAGAAAACCAGCCGTTGTAAAATAAAGCCCCCTCCGAAGAAGCCGCCTTACGAGAAGTCTGAAGAGGAATCAAAAGCGGTGGCACAAAAAGATTTGGATAACTGGCGGAAAAGTTTAGCAGAATCAAAAGCAAGGATGTTGGAACTTCAGAAAAACCCGCCAAAGTCGCACTACATAGCTCAACAAGAACTAAGGAAAAAATTAATGAGCACGAGAAAAAGCAGCGTGAGGCACGTAAGCCTTCGCCATTATCGGACTATGAACGCTCTCTCGACAAGTCATATAAGGTGTCCCAAAAAGCGAAGAGAGCAAGAAAAGATGTTGCACAGCTTGGGCAGCAATCTAAGCAATCTATCGGCCTGCTAGTTGTTGAGGATGATTATACAAACGCACAAGGCGGTCCAATCGACAGGGAGGCACTCCAAGACTTCATGGCCACAACAGGTCTCACACCTCAACAAGAAATTGGGGGAGGATTGATAACATTATATTTCTAGTATCCATCTATTTATATGCTCACCACACGGTTTATTTGACTTTTCATAGAGATTTTGCTGCTCGAAGTCTAGATAGTTTGCCATAGACGAAAACAAAATCTAGGGTCACTAAATTTTACACTGATTTATGTGCACTCCCTACAAATGGAGAACTTTTATTGAATGGACTTTTTATAATTGACTATTTACATAGTTGTTCAAGTCAAAAAAATAAATATTATTGGAATATTTATGCCAAGCAAAATAGAATATGATTTCGCACAAAGCATCTTTGAATGTAGTAGTTTCAATCTTTCAAAAAAAAGTACTCTCTTTACGCTAGTGTTATTAGCTAGGGGTCTATTCATATTTTAAATATTGGATCTCCAAAGTTTGTAATTTTTCTAATTTATCAATGTCCTAAACTTTGTATGTGGAACTATGTAATTTACTAAATATTACTTGGGTAAGTCAAGAGTTTCGGTACATTAGGTACATATTGCAGAACAAATGAATAGCTGGAAAACAAATTAATTAGAAAAACAATACAAGTATAAGAAACTACATAAGGTTTCTCAAATTTCATAGTTGCTGATCTCTTACAATATGAAAATAAACAAATTTCAAAGTGGCGCAATCTCTAAATGTTTCATCCATGCCTTCAAATCCACATAGAAATTTCCATCCTTGAAAATTAATATTTGTTCCATTATGTCACATTTCATTTTAACATATATAGATAAGGTATAAAACAAGAATATGATTCCACTCAAAGTGTATGCTAGTAAATAGAAATTTGGCTTGAATGACCTAAAAATCCTTTGGAAACAATGAATTAAGGCTAATGTTGAACTATATCTATCATTTTTTAAAATTACATTGAAAGATGAAAATGCTCACAATAATCATATTGTGTATATGGCTACTATATATAGTAGACATTGTTTCCTATAATTCATCGTGCGATCTTTCACAACTTTAGCATATACAAGAGTGTTGTACTCTGTCACATGAAAATACAGTTATATAGACAGATTTATCATGTTGTTTCAATTCCGTGTATATTTGATGTACTTTAGTGATCATAGTTTCACATGAACAACAAGATTTGCAAATCCAGAATTCTTAGTTATAAAAAGGTGTTGGTTTAGTAATTCTGCCACAAATAGCACATGCACAAATGGTTCGAAAAAAGAAAAACTTTGAGATGTAATGGATCCTAAAGCACTAGCTATTTCTTCATCCCATGGACCAAAACCTCCCATACTATTCAATTATTATATATCTTGATTGCCAACCAAGCTTGATAGTCGTTTTTCCTCTAGAAAGAGACGTTCTGGCCTATGCGATATTGTGTATATTAATCAATTACCACAAAGCTAATACATCAACCATGGTTATTTATTTTCCACTTCATGTAATAGTTTTTTAATAGTTAGTATATAGTTCTATACTATAAAAATGGATAAGGGTTCTGATCCTTGATCAAACACAAAGGTTCGATTCCAACTGAAACATAAACTCCAAACAGAATTTAGGAAACAACGATCATAAATATAGTTCCAATTCTTGATGTTTTCTTCATAGAAAAAGGGCATGTATGTCTATAGGTAAGAAATTAAGTAATTTGATTTTGATGTCTTGTGTATTTTTTTATAAGCAAGAAAAATAGAGGATCGCTAGCTATCAACATTCACCAATTGCAGGAAATAAAATAGCAGTTTCTGACCATATATATACATATACTCCATATATTCTTGAAACCGTGTGGCTCCTATATATCCAAAAAGGAAAGAAAAGGAAGGGTGATAGAGCCATTACACAAATACTGTTGCAGACAGCAATATGCATGGACCTCTTTGGGGGAATTATAGTCCCGGAAGAATATTGCAATTTACCGAATACCATTGCCCAAAAAGGGGTAACAGTGACATTGAAGTCTACGAAGATATACTCCCTCTGTCCCAGAATAGATGACGTTATATCTCTAAATAAGTTTATTATGAAAGTATATTCAATCATCTATCTAATGATATTAATTATATATTATAAATATTAACATTCTTTTATATATGATTGGTCAAAGTTTAAAAAAGTTGACTTCTCGGGAAACGAGAACAACTTCCATTTTAGGGCAGAGGGAGTATAGTTTGAAGTTTCAAAAGGCCAACGACGCCATAGATTCACAAGAAAATAACCAATGGATTCTTTTTCTTTTCTCAAGTCAAGGAGAATTAGTCTATTTCACATCTTATCGAGTTCCTTCTTATATTTTCCTCCACAAAAGCGGCACAGCCACCTGTCGCGGCTGCCGGGTCCCGTCAAATTCTTATGGTTATTCGGTTGATATCACTACTTGGACAATGACAAAGGGAGGTAAAATAAGCCACGTGCTTTTATGCGCAAAGCATTGGCACTTGGCAGCGACAAAGAGATGAACCTAGCTAGAGCTAAGGCCTACTGGACCACACACCTACACCGATACTAATACGTCCACAGTCCACAGACTTCTCGATTGGATGCGTCATATGTAATGTAAGAATTACTCAGGATTAACAGCTAAATTAAGGTCAAAGAGCTGCACCTTAATTATCTGAAGCTCCCTGCATACTGTACTGCATACACTACTGCTCTGCTGCCTAGTCCCTACTGACTTGTAATGATATATATATATATATATTTTTTGCACCGGGTAGTACACTTGAACCTGGCCCCAATCCTCACCTTGTTCATGTTTCCATTTCTATTCTTTACATGAAAAGTAACACTAGGTAAATCATATCATATATCCCAGTGAAATGTTAAAACAGAAGGGGGGAAAACAGTGAAGATGAAGGAGATGGGGGGTACTGATGGGTGAAGGTGGGATCAAGGGAAATCACCAAGAACCTGCTTTCATCAGTTGATGCACGGTCCAGGAAATTAATCAACACAGAGGCTTAGTCAGCACACGAAAATATAACAAGAACTCAAAGGAGGGATCAAGCCTGTGATTGCTCGTGTGTGTCCCAGCGGCAAGAACCACAAGTCTGATAAGCGGCCGCAGCCAATCATAGCTTCAAGGAGAGGTCGATGTCGTCGGTGAGATTATTCCTGCTTGCCTCCGGCGACGCCCTGATCTGGTGCGATGACGAGGAGCTTGGTGCCGAGACCGACCTCGCAATGCCCATTTCCTTCCCCATCCTCGGCTCCTCCTCGGCCGCACTGGCGCGCTCGCCGCCCTGGCCCGCGCGCCGAGCGGCAGCCAGCTCGCGGGCGCGCTTGGCCACGCTGCGCTCGAACTTGTGGGCGTTCTGGTGGCCGCCGAGTGCCTGCGAGGAGTAGAATTTCTTGTCGCAGTAGGTGCAGGAGAAGTAACCCGGCGGCTCCGGCTCCGGCTCGGGCGCTAAGGTCGGCTGCAGGGAGAGGTTGAGGTCGAGGTCGTCGCCCCCGCCCTCGCCGCCGCCGCCGCGCGCACTCCCGCCCTTGGGATCCATGGCGGCCGGGGACAGCACGGCAGGCAAAGCTGCAGGCTCCGCGAACGAAGGTGATGAGCCAATTGAAGAGATAGCTGCTGCTGCTTGCCTGTTTTTGGATATAACAGTCAATGTACTGTGCCGCACCATTGCACCAATCCCAGGATGCTGGAGTACGTACACGTCGTGTGTATACTATCTACAATCCTAACGAGTGTAGAGAGAGACAGGAAAGGACGTAGCTTAGCTTATGTATTTGTACGTATATAGGGTGTAGTCCAGAGACTAATAATACGTACATCTAAACACAGGAGTGAGACGCTCCAGGAAGAAAAGAAAAGAAAAGAAAAGAAAAGAAAAGAAAAGAATGAAAAGGACAAAAGATTTCGTCGTCCGTCGTCGATAGGTCCAACGGCAGAGCTGGTTGCTGGCTGAGCAAAGGTGTTATACGAGAGCGGCTACTTGCCTACCTGCTTGGACCAGTGAACGTGAGAAACGAACTGCTAGACGGTATTTTGCGGTTATAAAAAGAATACTATATATTTTAGTTTTGAGTACCATGAAGTGTTTGGATGCAACAAATTTTATATGGTCTTGAAATACTATGATATTGATAAAAATGTACTCTTTTTGAAATTTTAAAAACTCCATTGTGGATCTCTTTTTTCTAAACCATGATTTTACACATCAATCAGTTCTTAGACTGCAGATTCTTGACACCAACATCTAAAGAAGGCCTAAATCTGTGACTGGACTGTACCTGCAGGAGTTGTGTTGGCTTGTTTTGCTGGGGCTAGCTTCATCACCATTTATTGGAAAGAAATCCTAACAAGTTCAAGCAAACGGCTGTCTTGCATTGATGGGCCTTTATATGTCAAGAAATTGCATAAATAATATAATTCAATTAATTATAGAATATATGTTCATAATATATCCATTTGAAGTCATAAATATTAATAAGGCCCCATTTTGACAGGACTTCACTTCACCAATGACGTCGGTTTTTTTTTTTTGCTTTAGCTTCACGAACAGCTGTACCGGTGGAGCCAGCGCCGTTTTGGTGACACGTTTGGCAAAACAGCTCCTCGTCGTAGAGAAATTGCTAAAATATCTATAATGCCCTTACTTCTTTTGTATCTTCTCCCCTCATTCTCTTTCTCTGAGAGACCGCGACCTCGTGCTCCTACCCCAGCGGCCGCGCTCCTACCTAGAGGGCGGTGCCCCCCTGCCCGACGGCCACGCCTCCTCCCCTGGCAGCCGCGCTCCATCCCCCAGTGAGCGGCGCCAAGGTTTTCATTTTCGCAAATTAAAATTTATCGGGGTCATAGATAAAGAAGATAAACAGGATATATCAGAAATATCAGACCAAATTTAAATAAAATTTAATTTGAATTTAAGTAAATTTAAATAAATTTAAACAAAATTTATATGAAAAGGATAGATTATTTCTTATCGGCACTTACGGATAAACAAGATATATCGGAAATATCGGGAGATTTCGGCCGATAAAGAAAATCATGGGCAGCGCACCCCTGCCCATTGGCCATGCCCCCTCCCCCAGCAAGCGCCGCACCTCACCCTGGTAGCCGCGCTCCCTCCCCTGGCAGGCAGCACACCTCTCCCCAGCTGGCTCGCGTGCCCCGGCTGGCCTACGCACCCTGACGGGCGTACGTCTAGTGGTCGTACCCGAGCCTTGGTGGTCGAGCGCCCAGGCAGGCGTGCACTGGCGGCTGCGCCCGGGCCCTGGTGGCCAAGCGCCCAGGCAGGCGTGCACTGGCAGCTGCGCCCACGTCGGCGTGCCTCCGCGCTCATGAGCCTCGACGGGGGCAATCCGGGGTTTCATCCTCGTTGGGTTTCACGTAAATAAGGTGAAGCCAGTGAATCCGCTATTTTTTGCTCCACACCTCATCTATCCTTTGTCTTAGCATGTTTTAAAGGGCTCCCTACGTGAAGTCATTTCGTTTTATCCCGTTTGACATAAAACAGCTCTAAACGGCTCTTGAAGCCGGTGCAAAAGGTCATTCAAACAGGGCCTAATATTTTATATAAACTTGATTAAACTTAACAAAGTTTGACTGATTTATTCAAACCCAGAATTACATCATTTATTTTGAGATGGAGCAGGACTAGTACTCCCTCCGTTACAAATTATAAGTCGCTTTGACTTTTTTGGTTCATTCATTTTTCTATGTATCTAGACTATTATTATATCTAAATACATAGCAAAATAAATATACTAAAAAAATTAAAACAACTTATAATTTGGAACAGAGGGAGCAGTGTTGTTGAAGCTACTCCAAAGTCAGAGCCTCTCATTATTAGAAGTAGAGCAGAGCCTCCTTATTCATCGCGTAGCTGGTGGCATCTGTAGTCGAACCATCATTGTGATGTGGTCTTCGGCCTCTTGATGGCACTGTCACTGGCTCGCAGCGTATCACTCGGTAAAGAAGATGCGATGCTTTGGTGTAGCCAGTTGCCCAGCTACTCACACGATATATATATTTCTGATGAGGCTAAAATCGTCTCAACAAACTTCATGTGACAAACTTTTTTATGGCTTTTTCATTGAGTTCCATTTCCATTATTAGTGCCTTCAATTCACTCCCGTACCATCTTCACCGTATATCTATAAATAGGGTATGAGAATGGAATTTCTTTGATTCCGCTATTATTCTCCTTCTAAGTTGTACTCGAGATGATTTAGAAGCAATCCTTTTATTGCTCGAATAACATCGTCTCTCATCCATATGTCTCTATCAAGAATTTTATGGAGGTGATCATTTTCCATAGCATCTTCAGTTCGCAACTCAGCACTACTCATATAATTATTCATTCTTGATAAGTGATGCCCAAGTAGGTTTTCTGAATATTTTCTCTCTAATCTCAACATCAAATTATTGTAACAAAAGGATCCAATGAATTAGCATTGGCTTAGTATCTTTCTTGGTCAAGAGATTTTTAAAAAAAAATACACAATACAACGTAGACGCCCACAACACGGACGCACATGATCAACGTAAACTATCACCTTTGACTTTTTTTACCGAAGTCAGCAGGGAGCCCCTACCTATTTTTTCATTTATATAAAGAACAAAAGGGTTTATATACAGTTTACAAGTCCCCATGCCCAAAGCTTTTGAAAAGAACAAGAGAAAGACATTAAAATTACATAAGAAGGCTTTATTAAGATATGGAATTCTGAAAGGCAAACACACTCTTTTCCTTTTTTGCATAATTGACTTAATTAGGCATTGTTCAGTATATATCCTGCTAGCATTATATAGCATGAATTTTACCTTCTTTTGTCTATACACGTGAGGAGTAGGCCGTAAGAAGACTTTGGACGCGAGGTGTTGCACTGAGATCTTCGTCAACTTCGCTAAAAGTTGGGGAATCAACATTTCTCTTCTATCTAAGCTACGAAAATCGAATGGGCAGCAAATACTAAAAATCGAAGTACCTCATCTTGAAACTTCAAAAAGCATTTAGTAAGGGGACGCATTCCCTCCTTACCGGGGCTAAGCTTTAAGCTCATAGTAAAGAGTCGTGACCCAACAACTTCATTAAAAGTTGGAAAGGGAGGTACTTGGCATTTTAAAACATTTAATAGCAAACTTGTATCCATCAAGAGACAACATTTACAAATGGCATTACTCGTTTCACACTTATAACAGTATAGTTTGCAGAACTTTGTATACACTTACAATAAATGAAAAAAAGTCAGGGACGGAGGCGGCATTTCTCTTCTCTGTAAGCTGCAAAAAATGAATGGACCGCAAAGACTACAAATTCAAGTACCTCATCTGAGTACTTTGAAAAATATCTAGTGAGGGGACGGCGTTGTCGCTCTTTTTTGGGCTAAGCTTTAAGCTCACAGTGAAGAATTGTGACCCAACAACTTCACTAAAAGTTGGGGAGCAAACTTGTATCCATGAAGGGACAATATTTACAAATGGCATTACTCGCTTCACACATATAATAGGGTAGCTTACAACACTTTTTTTTTGCGACGACTTACAACACTTTTTTATGCTTACACTACCGTGCAGGCATTACAAATTTCTGGTACAACAATTTCCATCACATTCAGAATGTTGCCTACTACAACGTTTGTGATCCCTTTGGTGTACTAGAAAATCATGCTCTCATCAACAAAACTGCTGGCAAAACCCTCGAGCTCCTTAGGTTCGGCCGATGCAATGGCATGATCTTGGACCTTATATTCAACAATAACAAGAGGATTACACACCAATCCAAATTAGATGAATGAATAGGATTCCTAATTATTGGAGCATATAAAAGACATTCATGACAAACAATGGCAATGTTGCCTCGTATATATGCTTATGATATGTGAAGTCAAAAGTGTTGGGATTCATTTCAATCGGCTTTGGCTTTGGTATAACACCCAAAATAGAGCCTACCTCTATGCTAACCTTAGGCTTGAACAAAATGTTCGAATGACCATTGAACAAAAATATCATCATCTATGGTTTGCTTCTGAACAAATCATTTTGAATGGGGATTAACTAAATCATATCGACAAAGTCGGTACCACCAAAATTGAGCGAAGTGATCACTCAGATGGCAAAGCATATATTTAGCATTGTCGAATATATGGGATTGGGGCACCTTATCGCCTGTATTATGGCCCAAGGTTATGGGCTAGGCTAAAGACAATCAGTATGAGGCCCACGAACAACTGACGCAACAGCAGACATGGTGATCAAGTCACCTGGCACAGATAGCTTGCATTCTGATCTTTGCGGAATACGATCGAATGATCTATTGTACTTTCCATGTAACTAACTATGAAACAGATCGGTTAGCCGATCGGATCTCCTATAACACTACCAGTTGGGCTATATAAGGAGGGGTAGGGACCCTCCCCCGCCCCCCGCCCCCCCTTGGCATATTTTACATGCATTCTAGTGCACAGCAATCATCAATAACCCCTATAACCGAGCATACAAACAAAGAGATATCTACTTCAAACTAGACATAAGGTACCATGTACCCTGTGTCTTATATGCTATCCATCTGATTCCCTGTGCGTACATATGCTGATCCACATTACTAGAGTAAATACTTCCAATAGTTGGCGCGCCAGGTAGGGTCCTTTTGCGTACAGATTCATTATGTTTCAGATGTGTCTCATCTTTAAGTTCAAAACGAAGTTGAGAAGATGCAGCCGAGCACCGAGATCATCTTTGACAGCCTAGACTTCATCGCCAACCAACTTAGGAACTTGCATCTACAAGATCCCGAACCACCAGTGTAGGAGGAGGAGGAGCCACTCGCCAACTGCATGTTTCTTGTCGGGCTCGAGGATGTTATGGAGGAAGGGCCACTCACCCTGGCCAACCACATGAACCTCTACGCTTGGGAGGCCTTCACCGAGTTCAGTCAGGAGTACCTCCTTAACTTAGCCTTCAAGATCTAGAAGGATCCACGCTGGGTTCCCAACATGGATGTGGCACCGCTACCTGACTACGTCCTGCCTGGTTTCCCAACCGGACTTAGGAAGGCAGCGACGACCTATGCTCACTGGCTTTGCCAAGCTATGGAAGGTCCCCCCCAAATAGGGATACCTCGTGCTCGAGGGCTACTTGAATGGGTCACATGACGACGATGTCACCCGATTCATTGGGATGCCCTGCATCCATAGCCTTGGTAACAGAGACACTGAGAAGGTGGATTCGGTCCATGCTAAACCCTCACAGAACATGATCTTTAGCTTGAGGATGACATTATTCATCATCCTCCAAACCCTAGTGTGCCTA